>OY720633.1:97845070-98005271 GCA_963169105.1 Ceriagrion tenellum | reverse complement strand
AGAGAGAGAGAGAGGGAGGTAGGGAGAAGAGCGAGAAAAACTGAGGTAACGAGGGGAAGGGTTGAAGAGAGAGACGGGAAAGTTGATGTGTGTGAAAAGGGGAAAGGGAAGAGAGGGGAAGTTGGGAGAGAGAGAGAGGAGAGAATGGTGGTGGGGAAGGGGTTGTGTGACTGTGTGAGGAGAGAGAGAGAGGAGAGTAAGATGGATGTGCTGCTGTTACGGATGGAAGGTTGCCTGTCGGGCGGAGGAGAGAAGAGAACACACACAGGCACACATAAAAGCAGCAGAGACTGGCTCACACAAGGAAGGGGACGTTGAAGGATGAACGGAAGAGACAGGCACCGCAGAGCGGGAGAGGCGCGGCTCGAAAGCCTCGGGAGATGAAGAGAGGAGGAGGAGGAGCGGGAGGGCGAGGTAAGGAAGATTTCGTCCGGGAGGGAGTCGGTTGAGGGAGGTGGGACGAAAAAGGAAACTGGAGTCTTGGATGGGAAGGAGGAGAGAGGAAGAAATGAGGAGGGGGAGGACAAGGGGGGAGGGGTGGAAAAGCCTTGAGTTAGCGAAGCAGGAGGATGTACCCTTTAGGTACAAGATAGCGTAAATGTCGGGGAGTTTTCAGTCGAAATTGGGTGGGGAAGGGGGCGGTGGGCAAAGGGAGATGCTTGATGGCAGGGGTTTGGGGGGAGAGAAGGAGTGGGGCCTTGGATATTTCTCTCTCCGTTCTTCTCCCGCTGCCAACGGGGAAGAGGAGTTCCGAGGAAGTAGCGGCAGCAGCGGCGTAGGAGGATGTCCCCTGCGGGTTGAAGGCAAGGGATCGGTTCCCGCCTCGGGATGAGTTTTTCTGCGGAGTCCAGGGAGCGAGCGAGCGGAGCAAGAGGGGTTGTCGGGGGAAGGAGTGAGGCTGAGGGAGGGAGCGTGGCAAGAGATGGAGTGATGGATCTTTCCGAGGTTGAAAGTGTTGCGGTGTGGGACGGGTGGGGGGGGGGTGGGCGGGCGGGCGGGCGGCGATGAGAAAGGCGGGGAGAGAGTTGGGAATATAGGGGTGAAGGGTGCTTTTGTTTTATTTTTGCCGGAAAAGTTTTCTTTCCGCGGTTCCCTACTTCCTTACCCCCTCACTCCCGTTTGGTTCGTCCCTGTCTCCAAACACTTGCGATCTTCCTCCTTCCCACGATCCTTTTGCCATCGGTAAATATCTCGGATAAATTTGTGCTGATGTTAAAGTTTCGTCACTCGCAGGAGACAAAAGTCGCTCGGAAGTGAGGTACACCTGCCAGTACTATGGTAAATTAGAGTTAAATATGTATGGAGTAGATTTTTTGCTAATTACACATTATGGCCGTCAACGTTGTCACACACTATGGTGACGGATGTGGCTATCTTTGATAAATTACTGGTGATTAAATTCAGTTGGTACTTTATTTATTTTATTGTTTTTATTTATTTAACGTCCGTATTTTACAATTATTTATATAATTGAATATGTCACCTCAGATCACCGCATACGACACGTTTTAATGATAGCATATTTTAGTATTGAAAAACACCATTATATTCCACTTTCATTACAACTTTTGCTGGTTATTCTACTAAGCTGTAATAAGCATTAAATTGTGTCGTAGTTCCATTTTTACTTAAAATGATAAATCATACAAGGGTATTTTGTACAAATACAAATATTGTACGAAATAATACGAATATTATACATTAGTATACGAATTTTTGTTCGTTATTATAATCACGATCTTGATGCTTTGGCCTTCCTTCTCAAGATATTTCTGACAGCTCTCTTCTTTCTCTGTGTTAGCTCAGTCCATATGACTGTTCTTGATCTCCTTGTACTTCTTAAGTATCTATTCTGTTTATTCCTCTGTCTTGGGCTGAAATTTGAAAATTTCAGCATAAATCAATTGCATTATGTTATTCGATGAACAGTTAAGTGTCAGCAAAATTGGGGAATTGTGTTTGCTTCTACATATCTGTAGAATTTAATTTTATGCAAGAAGGGCCGCAATTAAATCTCCATTATATTGAATTCTATATATGTTAATTCCATATCACTCGATCAAAAGTCATTTATCTGGCATATGGTCGGTATAATTGCATTTATGGCACCGGTCCATAGATTTCACCAGTTACACTGAGGAAACCCTTGAAGTAAAATGTGGATGATTTGATATTTTGCGATCGTTCTTCAACTAGTTCATATTTTCAATCGCTAACTTATGTAGTTATTAAAAAGAGGGCGTGGTCGCCTGTTCTCAGAGCGTAGGGTACTAGCCATAAGTCCTGGCTTCAAATGCAGTCGAAACCTCATTTTACGCCAAGTTAAATAATTGCTGCATGAGCTTGTAGGGCATCAAAACTGTTTGAAGAACACTGGCAGCAGAGGGATAGTCTGGTAGGATGCACATAATGATGCATAGTTTTACTTATTGTTGAGCAAAGTACTTGCGATCCACCCTCACCTATCAGACCAACCTTTGTGATGTGATCCATTTTTTCATTGTTGAAATACCAAAGTCAGTTTGTTGAAATATATGAAAAGCGTTGAACTGCAATACGTCACTCATGAATCATTTAAAGTAATTCTATGGGAGATTTGTAATGACTGGGAAAGTATCCATTTATAGTACAATGAAAGAAACTCGTGAAAATGGAGTGATTTTTTGCGTTTTCATTAACCATTGACGCAACATTCTACACATTTGCCACGTGACAATTGCTAATCCTCCTATTCGAAGGCTGAAATTTCGCATTGGAGGCACGGAAGAGTTGCTGTAGAGCTTACCTATCTACTTAACTACGGTGTTGGAGGTGGCAAGCTCACGGTACATATCGACTGCAGTTATAACGATATTTTCGACCTTTTTTGTATTTTCTGAATGCGATCCACAAAAACTGGTAAGAAATGAGGATATAGCTATCCCTAACCGTGATAAGTTTTACGATAAACAAGTCTCAATATTTGTTAAGTTGGTACTCAAATGGTTATCTTAGACAACTGTTTGTGGAAGATGAAATGATACATGTGGGAGTTTAAGCTGTGTAGCGTGCTAATGCTAGATGGAAAGTCGTTGGTAGCATTTGGAGCATATATAGGTATAAATGTATTTCTGCCTAGATATGCTAGGAAGTAAAAAAACCGCCGTATTAACTTCCCTCCTCACTTCTTTGTATGATTGTAAACCTTGAGTTGGCCAGGGTAAGCATAAAAGTTGGTTGAATACAAAGGCCACTAAGAATCTGAGAAGTGCTTTTGGTTAAAGTTAGATAGATTGGGGTTAGGAATGAGTGATGAAGGAAGTAAAGAAAAGAAATATTTTTTTGGACACTAGTCGTCCACAAAGAACATACAAAAAATACAATGTGGTAATAGAGTTCATAAATTACATATTAAATCATTTTGAAAAAGTGGGAACATATTAAATAGAGAAACAATAAATTATCACACAATAATTCATGGGGTGAATATTTCTTATTGTTTCTTTTCTAGGGCATAAAGATAATGAAAAATTTTTTTTCTTAAAAATACACAGTGAGGTGGGATCATTTATGTACTTAGAAATTCTGTTCCAAAACCTTGCTCCTGGAACACGAAAATATCTTTGGTAAGTGGTCGTTCTAAGATTGGGGGGAAGGGGGAGTGATTAAACAGTCCGTAGCCATTCTGGTTGTTGCATCGACTTCCTCTCCATGACAGGAAAAAGTTGCAACAAATACCCAGGTTGTTCATGTTTGGAAAGACAGTACAAAAACGGCCAAATCATATACTTTCTTCGAGTTTTGACCTTCAACCATGTACCGATTTTGATGTTACTGTTCATTACTGATGATCATATTTCATATTTTTCATATATTTTAACCTTGGTGAAGTAAGGGGAAATATGATCGTCTTTTATTAGGTTAAATACAAAATTTACCCTAATATTTGATAGCTGTTGAAGCTTTGCATTTAGCTATTCAGGAAATCGTGGTACGCAAGGCAGCAATAATAAATGTGGAGGAAAATACGCGCAAATATAAGTTGCTTACGAGTATAACGGGGTAAGAGGTTTTTCTGAATTTTGAGCTGGTGCAGGATTACATCAACCTTGTCGCATATGGCTAGACCATAGTTTTGCCAAAAGGGGTTACTGAACATGGTCACTCCTAGAATTTTAATATAGTTTGAGTGTAATATTTATATATTACCAACTTTTATATTGGGCATTACGTTAACATCTACATTTCTAAATAATTTGGAGTTACCAAGTAGTATTTCCTTAGTTTTTTTACAATTTAGTACAAAGTTGTAATTTACAGCCCTGAATTGATGGCGTAAACATCTTGATTTACTTTGATAATTGCGTCGTTCAACTCTTTCAAATAGCAGTAAATTTACAGCTGAAGGTCTTAAGCATGCAAATTATTTTTACAGAAGGAATGTGGAATGAATTCTCCAGTAATGTATGAATAGGTGAAAACCGTGCTTCTTTCGTTTGACCTTGCTGAGATAATGGATGTGAGTCGAAAAACTAATCAATTGTACTAAAGACCCGTGAATGGTCTGAGAGGAAGGCTTGGGCTGAAAGCTATAGGTAGATGTGGTAAAAGAGACTCATAAGGGGAGTATTCTATCTTAATAACGAGAGAGCATGTATGAAGCAATGGGAAAGGGTAACAGGAAGTAGTTAATAACAGCACAGTATGGAGGTATTCATTGAAATGGAGTCAGTTTTCTAGGCCTAACACGGAGACTTAAACTCTTATGACTGTACCTTTCCCAAAAGGGATCAGCGGGATGGGTATGTGAAAGTGAATCTAACTTCCATCAATGAAATTTATTTGCTAGTCAAGTAGGGAGTGCCGAGTATCAAATGAAAAACCATTTCAGTAGTTTCATTCTTATGTGCGGCTACCGCTTGTTTTTTGAATTATTGGCTGATGTTCTCCCAACATATGTGTTGTGGTTTATCTTTATTTGTCCGGAAGACTTTAATAAATCACAAGTACTTTTCGCTATTTCCTCGTTCAATAAGTAATAAAGTGCTTGGTTTAAAATAGGTATTCATCAGATCAGTTGTACCCTTTATGTGTCGTAAATAATAATGAACAATCGTGGCAAGAACCAAAGCAAAATATCTTTCTCGGGCTTCGCTTCGGGTAATGTTTTCAAAATCCGCCGACGTTTCGGAAAACGACTCGTTTTCCATTTTCAAGGCACGTGTTATTTCCGCCGTGACCACTATAACACAAAAATTAAACAAGCTGTTGATGCCCCAACAATGAAGGTTGCGATCCCTATGATTGGCTGAAATTAATTGAAGAAAGATATTTAAACATAATACACCGGGAAAATCTTAAATCATTTACCAAAGCAAAATGTTTGTTAAAAGCTTATAATCGAAGGAGGAGCCTTTTTCTCTGTGGGTAGATGAAGTAAATTAGGTATTGTTTTAATGCTGCTGTAAGAATATTGCGTATTTACAGGTACTCAAGTTTAAGCTGTTTTTCACATTGTGGCGACAAATATATCCGTTATTCATGTTGACCTTTGGAAGATTTCTTTATATCTTTTCCTTCTCGTTAATTGCTTTTCTCGACTGGGCTTTTACTCGTTGATCTTGTTAAATACTTCCTACGTCTTTTCAAATTTTATGGTTCTTTTGTGGTGCATATTATTTTCCAAGATAAATATTGTCTTCATTTTACCCTCCATAACTATTATGCTATCATTTAAAGCTGTTCAGTTCTGTTTTATTAATCGGCATTTACCAATGTATTTCGTTCTCTATCTCCTCTAATGGTTTGTTCATTCTATTTTCCAAAATCTTCTTCTCCGAATAGCAATAGTCATTAGTGAAGGAGAGATGTTTAATTTTGCTAGTTGTTCAAACGCTTCTCGTGCATACATACGTACACTTCACGCCATTCTCACGACACTCTCAGGAAAGGCAAAGCAAAAAATTAGCTATTACCGAGAACCCTAGTAAACGGTCTTCCTATAAATAATTTCCTCCGTAATGGCCTCTCCCTGCAAACCACTTTCACGTCCCTTTCACTCATGCGTTGCTTCATTCACGCTCTCCTATTCTTAAAACTTCTAGTCCTCCTTAGAGTTTCTTCTACGCCATTAATCCATGACTTACGCTGTCTACCTCCTCTCTCGCGGCATTCACTATACTAAAATTAAGGTGTGAAGTTATTCAACTTATCTCCATTCTCTCGACTTAAGACCAAACCAAAGAAGCTCACTACTTTCATTCATATCAATTCCTGGAGAATCCTGCCCTTTTTATTTCATCATATACTTATTCCTAACCGTATTAATCCTACTTTTCCCGCTAAGAATTCTGAGGTATTCAATTCCCACAGCATTTAGCCGACTCTTATGCTTATCCTGACATAACCAAGTTTCCCTTCCAGATCATTACATTTGGGGGAGAACGTTTTTGTACCAAGAGATTTTTACTCCTGTAGACAAACACTCATTCCGAGATATACTTCACATAATACGTACGTCTTTCCTGCCGGTATTTGCTATGCCGGTTCAATCTCTTCATCTATTCTCCATCCATCGCAAGCATTCGGCCAAGATATTCAAAATAGTCTAATAGTTCAGATACTTCGTCATTTACTCCCGTTAAACAAAAACTCACCACTCCTGAAATTTATCCTGAAATTCATTCTTCATGTCACGTGATGGACTTAATCCGGAAGCCCCTGTGATTCCAGTGGGCTCTCAGACAGCATCACTATCTATCTCCTGCGGGCAATAGACCTAACGTATTTAAGTAGTTAACCATTTCAACGACGTTATCCCAAATGCATCTCTCACAAATCCATAGTAACGTGGAATATCTGCGGTGATAATACGCCTCCTTGCTTACGCCCTTTTTCATTTCAAATCGGTAACTCAGTATCCCATTCACTCTCGTACTTACCTTGATATTATCATATGTCGCCATCATAGCATTCAATATCTGCTCATTTACTCTAGAGTTCCTCAAATCCTTCCGCATCTTATATCTAATCACCCTGTAATATACTTTCAAGTGGAACACAAGTGCGCAATATGCTTTCTTTGGAGCGTCCATTCATATCGTTTCCATTTGCTGAAGTACGAACATCTGGTTACTAAATCCCCTCCCAGGAATGAACCCAAGCTGTGCAACAAAAATCGTCCATAGTAATCTTTCGCACTTTTTCGATTATTATTTTACTGAACTCTTTTCCCGTATTTCTCGGTGAACTAATTGCACTAAAAGTCTCATATTCGGTCTTCCCACCCTTCCCTTCGTGCAGTGGAACTATGGCCGAATTCGTCTTACCCGTTGGATTAATGGAAGCTTTTAAACAGAAATTATGCTATTTACATAAGCGACTTATGACTAACTTACGCCCATACGTCAACTTTTCACTGGATATCGCATCTATTCCTGAATCCTCATTTTTCAATATTATGACTACCGTTGCCTCTTTATTCTCTTCTATTTCGTTTTCCATATTGTCATTTTCACATTCTGAGGACTTTTCCTCATTGTCTCTACCATTATAGCATAATTCTTCAAAATAATCTCTCCATCAGTCCTTGACTTTGCATTCTTGCCCCAAGGTCGACTTTTTTGTTCTTTATTGCACCCATACTCCTTCCTTGCTTTATCCATTTTACCCATTTCAAAAAGAACTTTTTTATGCCTTCAAAATTACTCTACATTTTGATAACCTCGTCAGCACGCACACTTTTCTTGCATTATTTCTGAGCGATTTTGCATACCTTTGCATCCATTCATTATCTTTTCCGTACTTACCTATCAAATTTCGAGTACCAGTCGTCCAATTTGTTTTTCTATATCCGTCTCTTGATAGGCCAAACTTACACAGTTTCTGCTGCCCATCCTGGCCTAGTCCGTCCTTTCTCTAAGCCACGACTGTTTCTTTCTCTGCGCATTTTTACGTTCATTCAACGCTACTTAAATCCTGAAAATTCAAATTTTGCCCTTGAAATTTATGAAAGTGAGGGTTTTTGACTAAGAAATGGTTTTCAAGAAAGGTAGACTGACCATGGAGTAATGGTTATCAAATTGAAACATGGAAAGCTAATGGCTGATGAATGAACTGCTCCAGTTCTGATTTTCAAAATCGGGCTAGATAATATTTTTGTGTAAAAATGTAACTGGGCTCTATTGCTGTATCAAATTACTTTATCAAATTTCCTAACTACATATGTTCATCACTACTTTGAATCATATTTCATACAATTCAAAATAGCTATTCGAGGAATTCGCAGTTTTTATCTGGGGTTTAATGTAATCAATGATCTTTTGATATTTGTAATTTTTTAAACAAGCATAACTCAAAGGCTCCCAGATTTTAACTCATGGGTGATATGTAGGTCTCTGTCATTGTCTAGAATAAAATGGATGTTTTATCGAGTAATAATGAGGCGTGAATGTCCTTCAAGAAATGATGATGACTTTATTGGTTTATATATGTATTTTCACTGAATGTGCAGCAATCAGCCATTCGTTATCATATGAGATGGTATTTTGGTTAGTCATCAAAATCCAGCTCTTGTGTTTCATCCTGTTTTCATGTTGTCAAATTATTAATGCTGCAACGTAAGGTGTCATATCAGGACTTATAATCTTCTTTTGAATTAGATCTTCCACGGCAGCTATCGACGTATCTTTTGAATGAAGTTTGCTCGGGTTACCGTTCTGGAGAGGTGTTCCATTGTCTCCAACGTTTCAAGGTCCAAAATGGACCTCGTGATCAGATCTTTCATCTACCCCATCTACCAGATCTTTCATCTAAATATGTTTTCAAAGAAATTTCCCGCAATCCGAGCTATTTTGATGATTTAAATGTTCATCAGTTGAAGAATTGTTCTTACACTCTGTATTTATTCTCTTTCTCCTCCCTTTGGCTTTTGGCGATTGACGAAACGACGACTGGAGAATAGTTTCCAATAATTTAATGCATTCAGTTCATGAAATACTTGGTGCTCGCTCTTTGCGCGCGTAGCTAGACCGAAATGTATTCTGATATTCTATCGTATTTGTTTATAACTGATTATTTGCTGAAACACACTTAATTCTGTCGCTAAAGCGGAGAGGTCAGGGGATGATGTGAACTCTTAATTTTCGTGTATATTTAAGATACTGGAAAATATTTTACAACAAATATTAGCACGTTTTTGCAGCATAACATGTGGCTTCTCATTTCTATCTCATTTTTATCCACCGTCCGGCTTGTGGACCAAATCGACACTAAATCATATATTTGTCATTGTATCTCCAAGGCAGTGCTAGCCGCCTTTGCTCTGGGCCTTTGGTGTCATGGTTTGCGCTTGAACTTGGGACTTACTTGGGACTGTCCATTCGGAAATAGAGTTCTCTAACCACTAGGTCTGGGTGCGAGCAAAGACCTAATATTTTTTTTTAAAATTCCACTAAACCCAGCTGATTAATTGAATGGGCAACCGAAGTAATCGTTTCTCAGTAAATTAGGGCATAAGTGTTGCAAAAACTATAGAAAACTGGAAGCCATTTATCCTCAACTTTGTTTTAATGCGATTGAGTATTCGTCTGATATAAAAGGCTGATTGAAGGTTACCCCTAAATTTACCTAATTTTTTTCATTTTTCTAAAATTTTATGTAATTTGGCCCGGTTGCTAATTTTATTAGGCGTATAATGTCTGTAGTTGTTAAACTTTCAATGAAACAAGGGATTGAGTCTGGAAAACGTGTGTATTAAACAGTGAACGCTCCAAACCTTATACTATACCGTTCTTGTTGTGATAGTCAGTGTTTTGGAGCACGTAGTGAGGTCTTAAGTTCATTATAAACAAGTATAGGGTAAGATGCCCTATTATGGGGATGTTTTTTTCAAAGCCCTACAACATTGATACAAATATGCAACTAGGCAAAAATAAAATTTTATTGAACACGGACATTATTTCGTCAGAAAATAAAAGTATAATTCGAATGTCATTGTTGAAATAGTCAAGTTGAGCTTCATTTTTGTAAAGCAGTGCCTATCTGAGGTTAGTAGCAGAAGTACTCGTAATATAGGGAGGTTTTCAATTTCCTAAAAAAAATAGCTTATACAGAATCATAATCATAAAATTATATAGAAAGAAACTTTAAAATATTTATCAATCTTAAAAAGCACTGAAACTTAAACAAAATGTACATTTGAAATTTTCTATGCAATATTAACCTACTTATGAACAATTTTGTCAAGTAAATAGTCATCATTAGAGCTACTTTATTGCTGGCAGTGGTTACATATGAAACTATCATCAACCCCTGCACAAAGTTCATGCGCCCAGCTATCTCATTGAAGACACATCAACCAGGGTTCTCTATTTCGATCTTCAGAAAACAAGCCAGAGCAATGAAGGCACTCCGCATCTTCAACAGAATTTCCACCTTTTGTTGGGAGTTCATCATCGGAGCTGTCATCTGACAGCACGGTGAGGACGGAACGATCGGATGATTCTGATTCAGACTCATTCTTTTTCTTGGAACGCTTCTTTTTCGGAACTGTATCTTCTTTTTTCTGTTTCCTTGTAGCCCACCTTTTTCGCTATAGGTCTGTTTTTTTCTTAGCGCTGTTTTCTTTAACTCTTTTCTTCCTTATCTCTTCTCTCTTCTTTTGTACAGCCTCTTTCTTCTTCTTAGCGTAATCTTTCTTTTTAATAGCCGTTTCTAGATGAGCTTTGTAGGGCGAAGTAGTAAGTTTTAAAGCGTTATGAGCTTTTTTTTCCAACTTTCAAGTTGATCTCTGGAACGGGACTTATCTCCAACGCAGTGATTGTGATTGTTTCACTACGAATAGGTGTTGTGTCAGTGGAGGATCCAGGTACTACGTTGGTTAGGGAAGCATGTTCAGGACTAGGCGGTGTTGGCTTACTTAAGGGTACAGATTCTTGTTCAGGAGAATGATCATGGAGAGGAAAGTCTGCTGGTTGAAAAATGTTTCACCTTCATGGGTAAAGACCGGTTGTCCGAAAACCACTTGCCGCATTCTCAGCAGTCGCTGTTCTCAAATACGTCCTACCAAATACTTCTCCGATGCTATCCTGAGTAATAGGATGTCTTGCTTGAAGATGACTTTCGACTTCTTTGCAATAAGCCAATAATTTGCAATAATAAGTAGACCCATGAAGGAGACGTACAGTGGCTGCATCTTCTGACTGGTATGTGGAGGTATTGTAACAAGTTCTACACTATTTTCACGAGCCAGATTAATGAAGTCCAGATTTCTGCAGTGAGAAAAATGTCCTTCTAAAACTAGGAGGACAGTGTTTTCTTTGGTTGGCTTAGTACACTGGATGAAGTGTCAAAACCATTGTGTAAAAATGTCCATCTGGATCCATCCTGAAGTATGACAAGCTGCAATGGATCCAGGAGGCGTCCGTCTCCTTATGTATTCTTCATGTTCTTTCGGGGAAATATAATCAAAGGAGGAACGAAATGTCCCGTAGGGTTCAAACACGTTACCACTTTGATCAGAATACCTCATTCTTGCCCCTGGAGACTGGATACTTGGCGCTTTCCTTTTAGTGCAATTATCTTGGTCTTTTTGTGATGTACAACAGTGATGCTGGTTTCATCACAATTATAAAGCCTATTTGGATTATCTTTAATTTTTGACATTGCAGGCTCAAAGGTGTGCATTTACAGCCTCTGGACTAAAACCTGCAGCCCTAGCTTTTGACAGTTCTTCTGGCCTGCGAACTGACAACTCGGGGTGCCTAACCATAAGGAGGACGTTTGTTTACTCATGGAAAATGTGGTCACGATGCCATTCTGACGTGCTAGCTGGAACACTAATCTCATAACATCTTGAATCGATAAACCAAAGTATTTTCTTTCGAGTATTAGACGATGCTGGGCTGAATCGTTTTCAACATCTGACGGCAATTCCGGTTTTTTCCCTAATTTAGTTTTAATAACTTCATCTTCACTCTTGTCCATGGCTTTCACATAACGCTCTAGTGTTGTTTGTGGCACATTAAACACTTTACTGGCTTCTAAGCAGCCCATTTCTTTCATTCTCATGGCAGTTACAGCCCTTTTCATATTTACTGGATCCCTATTTTCCTCGGAACCATCTGTATTGAAGTTAGAAAAAAAAATCTGCCTCTAAAATTCCATAAAATATCATAAAGGATTGTGTGCCTAATATGGGGAGCCCCACATCAAGCAACTATTTCCTCCCCATAATAGGAAACGTGCTAGGCTGTTAAAAATGTAACCATTACACGTCAAACTAAATGATCTGATTAAACCTTGTTCCACAATTCTGACTCTATATACATTCAGATTTCAACAACTGAATTCGTATTTGTAAAAATCGCTTAACTTAATAGTAGAAAATTCGACAATATCACTGTAAAATAAAACTTTCACACTCCACAATATACGACAAATGCCGTGACTCACTGATGGCGGGAGACTGACGCACTCGCAAGTTACGAGAAAAGCTGGTAGCACTTCTTCTAAGAGTTACTCTGGATTCCGCCTGCCAACAGCAATTACAAATCAAGAAAACCTACCTCCCCATATTAGGAAACCTCCCCATAATAGGGCAACTTACCCTATACTATGTCATTTTCACCCGATTTGTCACACATACGATAATTCTGTTATAACACCCGACTTTTCATCATATAATTCGATTCAATGTGAATTTTGACTACTCGTGTCAAATTTCTTATTCGCGGTGACTTAATGTTAAAAAACTATGTAATGTCACAAAAGGTATTAGATCGAAAAGAGGTATTACAGTATCGGATCCACATAAAAAGGTAATTAATTCCACAATCCTCAAAACGCGAAAATTATAGTACGAAATCTTCGCTCTCAGCTTGATGATTAAAAAAGAAGTGGAACGTTGAGTGAGAATCGAATGGAGGAAAGGAACGAGAGACTAAATAATATGACATAAATCATGAATTTATTCTAGAATAAAGGCAATTCGGGCGGTCTTGGTTTTTAGCCTATTCAAAGCGCTGTGAATTGCCCGATTTCTAATGGTATCTATGACTACTACTCAAGTGTGACATCTTGGAATAACTCATTTATGCAACCGGCGCTCACAATTACGATGAAATATATTGGTCATCAGATGTATTTTTTCTAACTTCTGTTACCTTCGTCACCTTGTTAACTTATCCTGGTCATGCAATTTTCACTCTTAGTGTCTGCAGTGTCGCATAACCAGTGCGATGAAGAGTGTTGGATTACCTTCAATGTGGCACTCATATGATCCCATCGAATCCTCACACCTGTATCCACAATACTTGAGCTACGTTATTTAATGCTCTTATTGATGACACTAGAGCCACTTGAAGCTTTCAATGGTACGCTCATTGACACAATTTTCACTCATCAATTAATAAAAGTTTATCCTACCACTCCTCGAAATAGTCGTTGAAAATTACTCTATAATTTGTATCCTTTTTCTTCAATCTAATTTATCTATCAGAACATCTGTTAAAATTTAAACACGTTTTCAGGTACCAGTATTTTTATACTACCTGTCAGTCATAAACACGCTGCGCATTTTAATTCTGTGTTGTTTTTGCAATTAAAATATATTTTTTTCCGTACTTCTTCTTCCTTGGCGTTTCGACACTCCATTGGATTTGGCCCATTCAACTGCAAGCAGCCACCTTCTTCTATCTTTTGCTAGCTTAATCCAGTCAGTTGTTTTAATTCTAAGTTAACCCACTCTGAGAGTTTTTATTTTATATCCGAGGTCTTCCTCTGGGATTATTTCTATCTGATGCCCGTTTATAAATTTTCTTTGTCGATCTTACCTCCACCATGCATTTTATGAGCCAGTCATTATTTTATGAAGCTGAAAATGAATTTGTCTCTGTCAGCTCATTGAATTCTGATTGATGACACTATTTGAATTGTCAAGAATCTTCATCCACTCTCTCCTCCTGTATCAGTCCAAAAATCCTTCTAAGTATTTTCCCTTAAATTTTAAATCTAATTTGTTTCGTGTTAACGTCCATGTCTCAAAACCGCATTTGCATTTGGCTTTATGGCTGTTTTTACAGAGTTTAAGTTTTCATTACTTGTGTAGATTATTGCACATTGCATTAACGCATCCTAATTATCGTATGATTATTATGAATAATGCTCAAGTGAGGATCATAATATTTTCATTTATTCAAACAATAAAAAATCAGTCTTGACCAAAATACAATGCATTATTTTTGCAATGGGACTATTTTTGGAATCTGTCTGCTGGTGAACTCAAGAACGGTAAATAAAAATTTTTATGTCTGTTAATGCTACGATAAAGTGTGTATTTGTGTGCTAAATCGAATGGTAATTTGATGGACAAGCTTAGTTGGATTGCTTCATCTGTATAAAAATTTGATCCATTGCCACCTTTTTTATTGGCTTGTGTTATGATTTTATGAACGAAAGAAAAAATAGTGGATGTGGTAATTAGGAATTTATGAAGAATGGAGTTGTTTTAATTATGTTTTATTGCGAGCCCACACCGTAGGATATTTACTGGGGCTGCCGAATAACTTTGTGATTATATGGAGAAATTGATGTTGTGGTCTTCTGCGTTCGAAGTATTAGAGTTATGTTTTATCAGGAATATGAGGCCTTTAGTTTTATAGTGAGGGTTAGCTGGGAAATGAAGATATGGGTGAATTTGTGTCTCTTGTTCAGTGCAAAAATGGTAGTATGTACGAACATGGTAGTAAAATGCATGCAAAAATGGTAGTATAATGTTGATATTGCCTGGTAATGTGATGGGAGATAATTGGTTGTTAGTGTACTAATAAAATTAAATATAAAAATGGACCAAAGTCAACAGAAATAGTTGTGTGTACTGTTCGTACTTCTGTCTTATTTTTTACATGCAAAATTTTTCTTTGTGTGGATTATCATAATTGACGGACTGAAAGCGGTGAAAATGGCATAGATGGTATGCATGTACGTATTTTTTGATTGTTTTTACCAATTTGAAACTAAGGGTGATGAAAATAGTGTGCGGTAAGAGTTGGAGAAGCATGGTGAGTCGTGAGTGACCTATGAACTAAAAAAAGAGTGTGGATTGAAGCTGGAAATTGAAAATGTCCTTAATTTGTTTTTTTCTCGCTGAAATTAGGAATCGCCAAATTGTTAGAGTCGAATTTCAAGGCAAATATTACTCTAAAAGGCGTGAGAGATGAGGATAATAGGTGAAATCATCCATGAGTTTCCTATAAAATACTTAGTGAAAGGGTTTTTAGGAACCTAAGGAGCAAGAAGCGAGCTTCAAGTAACGCAAAAAGGTGAAAGAACCAAATATGTGTTAGGTTGGACATAAATTTCTCAAATATTTACATGTAGATACGTCTTGTTTCTTTGTGATGGAATTTAAAAACGACTTAATAGCGCAAAAACTTTCGGTTCCAATACCTTGGTTCATTTGGATCAACATAGTTGTCCTTTCTTTGTTACAGTTTTGAGCTATATCGTTTTTCAATACCGTAATGAAATATTTTGAAAGGGCTATTTGGAAAATATATATCTGGTTTTATTCACAGCAAAAAAATTCCGGAAAAGTAGAATTAATGCTAGAAGAATGATATATTTCGTTGACCTCTGTGGTCGAACGATGTACTTAGTGTAAGAAATAGGAGTTTTTGCAAGTTTGCGATGCATGTGTGTGTTTTAAATGAGTGAGAGACTATTTGATTGAATGGGATTTACTGAATTTTCAAATACCCAGCCCTTTCTCACCAGGTATGATGCTATAACATTTACTACCGGTGGAGTCCTGATTCTTTTGAAGTACGTTCAGTCCGAAGAGACATAGAGATGTATATATACCATCTCACTTGATCAGAATTAGGCTACGTATTTTTGGGCCATACTGCACCTTTTTCATACATTACTTTATAACGATTGAGATTCTTATAAAATAACTTAGTTCTATAACGCTTCTAAGCATTTAACTTTGGGCGTGTGAAGTTTCTAAATTGTGATCAAATTGAACTGTTTAAGCGTGAACAAGATGGTATTATCAAAGTACGTATAATACCGCCCAAATGACCAAAGTTAAGTGATATTTTACCCAAAGCCTTTAACGTTGCGATTTCAAAGTGTCTTCTTTTCTCAATGTTGTCCTCTAAATGACTGATAAAAATGTTGTGTTTTGCTGTCATTATTTTCTTGCCTCTTGCTGTTCACTAATATAGTTTTTAAGAATTGGTCTAGGCATGAAAGCTATAATAAAAACCTTTCTTATTTGAGGCTAATGGAGTAATATAGCTGAAAATTTAGGTAGTGACTTAATTATGATTTATGGATGCTAATGATCCAATATTTTTGGAACAAATTCCTTAATGGCTAGAGTCATCATTACGATAATTGTGAAACAATTAGCTTATTAGAATTTGTATGGCTGAAAATTTTGTTAGAAGTAGCAAATAATAATTGTTTTTCATATTCGAAGACCAAAACTATGCATTTGCGTGTACATGATTTCATGTAGATAATTTATTTGATTTTGATTGTTCGACCCTGAACTATTTTTATCAAAAAAATTAAGAAAGATTTTCTTTCTTTACGTAGCGGTGTTAGGGTTCAGGCGTGTCAGGCGTAAGTTCATTGAAGAAATAGACGCAAATGTCGACGTTTAACATGATCTCATTATTTTCTCTTCGTCGAGAAAGAATAAAAATACGGAGGCTTTTAACTGCTGAGTGATTGTCTTGTTTTCATGAAAAGACTTGTCTTTCTTGTCTCACGCAAACGACACCCGCGGATTACCAGCAAAAAATCTGCCTTGAGGGACTTGAATGGGAAGGAAGAAAGAAGTTTGAACTTGAATAAGTCCCTCCTCACCACCCTAAGTCTTAAGGAGAAGAGAAGAACCCTAATAAATTATTTCACTCCACTCTCGCTTTTTGCGCTCACTTCAAAAGCCATTTCAATTTTCGCGCCCTTTTTCTCCTCCCGACTAGCAATTTGCCGCGCGATTTCTCGAGCAACTTAATTACAACGAAAGAACGACTTTTCCGCGGGGAGGAAGGCGTGCGAAGAGAAAACTCCTCTCTTTAAATCCCAATCTGCATAAATATTTCCCCTCTTCTTCTTCTTCTTCGTCTTTCTTTTTTCTCTTTTTAATTTTTTTAAAACTCCTCCTCGGCCACCACTCCCCGCCGCTCTCCCTAAATGACGGCTCCCTCCACCCACCCTCCCCATATCGTCTTTACTTCCACCACCGCCACGTCTACCACCGCTCTCTCTCTCTGCGGCACCGCACTCAATAGCTCTTTCCATTTAAACTCACTCCCGGTGGATAGATGGCTCTCACTATTAGTTTCTTCACTTTTCGCTAACTACACATCCATTCTCCTCTATTCTCATCTCTCATCCTACCGAGCGAGGAGCCGGCATCTCGCCTCCTTCCTCCACCACGTCTTCCCCACACCATATTCCATGTCTCCCGCTCACTTCTCTCATCCTTATAACCTTCTCCCCCATCCCACCGGGTCCCTTCCTCCTCTGCCCCTCCTCCCCCCGACCACGACGGCCACCTTACTCTCTACCCACCCCCCCACCCACCCAGAGTTCTCCCCCACCGCGGTTCTCTCCCATAATGGCCGTCACGTTTCCCTTCTGAGCATGCGCACTCGCTCCCCCGTTGCCGTGGGTCAGTGTTTTTGGCACGCACACACACACATTCACTCACACATACGAACTGTCTCACACAAGGGATGGGGGGGGGGGGGGTTGGAGGGAGGCGAAGGCTGCGTTTTCCCTCTCCCCCAACCTCCGCCCCGCCTAACCCTGTTACGTCCCCCACCGCCACCCACGTCATCTCCCCATCCCACCCCACGTGCCGTAAAGGTTTTACCCGCCGCCACCCCCCCCCCTTTTCCCGCCCCCCTCTGCCGACCCCTTTCACCCCTCCTGCTCCCTCATCCCGCGGCGCCCTCTGCCTCGAATTTTTACCCCCACAATGGACCACTAGGATTCAGAACATGTCCGCCGCTCTCCCAGTAGTCTCCGCCCCTGCGAAAGCCCCTCTCTGCCTCCCCTCCCTTCCCCTTACTCCCCCCTCCCATTTCCTCTTCCCATCCCCTCTTCTACTCTCTATCTTTCTCTCTCCCTCCGCGTCGACTTCTTAGATACGTCCCCTGCCACTCGCCTGCAAGAAGGTAAGGGAGAAATAGCGAGAGACGTTTTTGCGGAAAGACCTGCGAACTGAGGGAATGTAATAAGTGGTACTTTCTTCTTTTATTGTTACCCATGTTCTCCTTATGTTCATCTTGGCTCTCTGGAATGTACAAAGCCCTACTTGGACATCTTACTCCCTCACGCCCCATTCATCTTTGTTTTTCCCCAGAACTCCATTCAGCGCTCTCATATATTTAATGGGAAGGGTGAAGTTGGAGGTATTATTTCCGGGCAGAATTCAATTAAAGGCTTCTTAAGGGGGGCAACCTTTTTTTCACCACCATCCAGAACTCTCCTGTATCCTGCCGTACAATCCTGTTTGTGCCCTCCCCCTTATTACCTTATGCGGCTTAACATAATTTTAAGATTCGGCCCAAGTAACTCATTATTCATCTGCTGATTTCATTTTGACTGGCGAAGAATATAATTTTTAGTGTATTTCGTGATTCTATGCTCTAAATTCATTTAGAAACATATAGAGATATCATGGGTATGTCTGTGATATAAACTTAATGAATGATTCAGTGGGTCCAGCTAACGTAGAACTTCGACCGTTTAGCTGGACTGAAAAATGTCATTATTTGCTAATGAACAACTTTCGTCTGAATCACACATTCGGGACTAATATTAATTTCTCATAACCTACGCTTCATTATTTGGACGATCAATTTTCGTCGCTATAAATAGTGTTACATTTTTGTGTTCCAGTTAATATATTTAAAATTGTAAAAATTCGGATATGAATTTGTGGATTTCTAATGGAGGTATAGCTTTCTGAATGCACCTTCTGTGAATAGGAAATGACATACTTATGCATTACGAATTTTATGAGTCATTTGAAACGTAGGTTTTTGGGTGTTTTCCTTATGAATGTATTTTGATTTCACCCTGTACTTCGTATTTCTCCGTTGAAATACTTTGATAATGTTAATCAGGAAAAACTGACCATATTTTTGCACTACTCGCAAGGTACGTTTTCTCCTTCTCTTTTCTCTTAAGCGTAATTACTTCCATCCTCGAGTGACAACTGCGATTCATAGTCCTCGAGAAACTCCTTAAGATTCAACCTTAACATGCATTCGTTCAAAGCTTTGCAGGTGTTCGTTTTTTTATTCACTCAAGCTCTCGCTCCAGAGAGAAGTTTTCCATTCCGTTCAGATCTTTCAAAACTAGCTTTTATATCATTCTCCTCTCCGAGTTTACCCTAAAACTTTTTATCCCCACCATTTCTCCCTTGCTGTAGCCAATCTTCGTCGCTTCAATTTTTTGTTCATCATCCTAATGTGCACACATTGCTTATAATTTTATAATATTTTCCGCATTTTGCACACGCATTCTTTTTCCGAGCCTTTGTAGTTTTCCCTATCATCCAATTGATGAGATAAGTGCTTCAGGAAATGTGGTTGAAGTGAGCTGAACAAAATTTTTTCTTGAAAAATCAGTAGAAAGTAACTAAATTTTTCAATGGTAAAAGAATATGGCTGCATATTTTAGGAAATAAGACAATCTTATTCTCAATTGAAGTTTGGGGTTGAATATACGCCAATTGATATCATTATCCTTGCATGTGTTGTAAAATTTTTAGTATTGGATTGCAACTTCAACGTTTAAGCGTTTGTCTTTTGCATCTTCCTACTTTTTGGGAATAGATAATTATCATCCCATTTTATCCTCCTTTGTCCGACATTAAATAAAAGATGATTTGCAGGTGTGTATACCTTTGGTCCCTAAGCTGTATGCTTTTGTTTTTAATCCTTTTCTTAACTTTAATTTTTCAGCATGGGGGCATACTTATTTTAGTGCCAGGATAGACGAAAGTAACTTTTGTATTGACATGAAGCGCATGATACTTGATATATTTTGGATGCATGCGTGAATGGACACAACCATACGTCCCAGTTAATGGTTGATAGAATTTATGATTATGTTTATTTATTTTAGTCCGTTTAGCCTATATCTCATGCAGCTATCATATGCCTGCATGAAAAACGCCATTACGGTGGAAAACTCATAAGTAACAGATTTGTGTGGATGCTTTGTGGAAGCCTTGTTCTGAAGATTCAAACATACGTTTTCCGATGGATATCACTATATCTCTGCGCTGTGATAGTCCCGTATTCAGTCATTACTGGAGGCTGCTTAGCTCAGAACTTGACTTATGAAGTTAAATAAAAATGGTAGTACTGTACTAAAATTGGAAAATTTACGGTTTTTTTTATAATCCGGCCATTTAAAGCGCTGGATATATATTATATCAATAATAGAACCGAAGTCAATATGTCCTTCCGTCGACAACTCTCGAGTGAACTAACCTATTGTCTGATTTTATATACGAAACTAAAGCTCTCAGTTACTGTGAAGTTAACATATAGTTGGCGTCATCTTGCGCTTAATAATCTTTGCTGTTGAATATGGCGTTAATGGAAATGATCTTGCCCACTCATCTCCGTAAACCTTCGCCGAGTGTTACTTCTCGTACTCTACAGCTCTCAGCCTTCCTGATCGCTGGCATCCTCCGCGAAGACTTCGGGAGTCCGCTTCTTCCGGATCGGCCTTCTTCATCCGGGGGCCCCTCGGTGCCTTTTGGGCCTAAATTCCTTCCACCAACGGCACCGCAGCTCCTCTCCTTCACCTCCGCCCATCCTTGGCCTCATTCTCCCTAACCCTCTCGCAAACCCCCATCTCTCCCTTCCGCACATTTAGGCAACATGCCGAACATATCTGCACAAATATTGCATTTCTCCTCACGTACGCATTCCTCTCCCCTTCACATCCGAAAAAGCTCTTTCTCACACTCCCCGTGGAGAGAGAGATGGAGTGGGAGAGGACCAAGCCCCGTTCCCATTCTTTTTAGGAAACCTCTCTCAATCCTCACTCTCCGAGCCCGTCGTCTTTATTCCAACCACCCCCACGAAACCCTCTTCTGCTCTCTCTCTCTCTCAATCCTCTTCTGCTCTTCCGCAATTCAAGACGGCGGTTGTGGCCTTCCCATTCCTTCGAGAAAAACCTCGCTCCTCTTATGCTCACCCTTTCGACTCACTCACTTATCTCCCTCTGTGGCCTCACACCGTTTTTATTCATCTTCGTATACCACCTCTCCCCCCTCTATCACCCATTCACATCCGCCCCTTCTTCACTCCATCCTCAATGCATAAATGTTATACGTATATCTACTATTTTTTGCATATTTTTCCATTTCCCTCCCCGAAGCCCTTATTTTTGCCCTCGACCCTTTGCCCCATCAGCGCCCCCAAAGAAACTCTTTATCCCCAGCCGTCGGTTTAATATTTTCCTTGCCGACCTCCTCCTCCACCATCAAACCATTTCTTTGTCTCTTTCCTCCTCTGAAATTTTGTTCAGGGAATTCCGGCTCAATCGCACGTGTCATCTGTGGAATTTTTTCTTTCCAAAAAGTATATTTCTTCCAATTGTTCTGTGATGCTACAGGAGTCGGAAGATTATATCGTATGACTAAATTTGAATGCATGCAGGTGCTTGCTCCACCGGGAAGATAATAATGGCAAATAGAAAATTGGCCCCTACTAGGTAAGTAAAATTTTCTGGAAAGATGTCAGTCTTCATCACATGAGGATTTTGAATTGGTTAAATCGGTTAAAAAATTTGTTCTGATTTTTATCTGGTTAAATCAGCTTCGACCGTAATACCTGTTAAAAGCGGGAAATCAAATGGTAACATTAGGGATATTTGGTGTTCTTTAGGCATCTCATTTTGCTATTTTGTCTGTCACTCGAATTATTTCTTCGTTCAGTTCGTTAGTTCATGGAAGGGTTTACCGAAGTATTCCGTAGTTTTATTAGACAGAGGTAGATAAAATGATGTAAGACAGAGTTAACTTTTTTCAGGTTTAGAGTTGATTAAGCTTCGAAGACATACACAACTGGTGAGATTAAGATCATCTGTAACTTCATGAAGGAAACTTATGGGGTAAAATACTTTTGCGGCTTAATTGCTACTTCCAAGAATGATTGTGAATGCTTTGAATGGAAATATTACTTATTAATACAAATCATACTTAATTTAATTTGGATTCATCATGTTAAATATTTTCTGTTTTGTGCGTTTGTTATGTAGCGTGACGCTAAGAATAACTCGTTGAAGACTAAACGCGTTATTTGTATAGATCAAAGGAGGATATCCGCGGTGGTTAAGTATTTTTGTTCGGAAATCAGCATATCATTAGATTATATTTATCTATGAATAACTAAATACAATAGGCTTTGTTCTGTGTGAAGTAGGCCTTAGTCTTATTTTCAAATCATTTAAAGTATTTATATCGGCGATTTTTTGTCTACTCCTTTATCGAAGTAGAAAAACCTTTATTGAAACAAACTAAACAGTCTTGCAGTGTATTTCATTGCTTTGAAATTTTACTCATACATATCTTTCCATCTCCGTAGTTAAGTTTCTTAATAGCCCTCGGTCTCTGCCATGTCTTTAAGAATTATATTGATAGCAAAAAATATTGTACATGTATTTTTATTTGAAATCCAAAAACCATTTCTAAAAACAAAACGAGTTTTGACATAATTATAGTATAACTTATTGAAATGTGTGTATGACCAACTGGTGAAAAATGGTGTATAATTTTACACGACAAATCTGGCTTAACAATGTTGAACGAATAAAATGTGCTTCACTCTTCAAGCATTACTGCCTATCGCTAGATTAATATATGGAAGATAGAGTAACTTTTGCGTATCAATAATGAGCGACGTTGGTTTCTACACATTTTACAAGTTATTTGAATAAAGGGTGAAATAGTTTTCACACTCGGTTTTCTAGTACATACTTATTATCTTCATGATTGACCATGATATAAAAGTTGTATTTGATAGTGATTATTATTAGTTTAATTTATTCCTTGTATTGGTTGAAAAATGTTCAACATTCAGTTTGTTCTGTTTTTGATGGAGATAAAAACTTACTATTGGTTTAAGACTTGTTTATATGATAAAAAACCGTATAACGATAATTCTGTTACTTACACGCTACTTAATTATCTAATGTTTTAAGAAACATCAAGGCGTCTGTTTATATCTTTTTAAGCTCCCTTTAGCTTTTTCCTCTAGACCTTCTCATTATATATTTAATTAATAGCTTATGCAGTTTAGACAACCTGTATGTTGGGTTCGATTTTACATTTTTCCTGATGGATGTGATTGTTCATGTAAATATCAGCGGTTAGGAGGTAATCTCCTCCTCAAACAGAACACAATGAAATTTCCATGGAAATTAAGGCGACGACCTTGGAGTCTCTTTAATTCGGAAGGAAACCCCGAACTTTAAGAATAAAATGAAAAGAAGTGAAGGACGATCGTTGCACTCTTCCCTCCTCGTCTTCTCGTAAACTTCCCGCCTCGCCTACCTTCCCCCAGCCAAGTTTCTTTTTTAATCCTCCTTCGAAGCCTTTACCCTCCTTCTCATCATCAACCTAACCCAGCCTCCGGTCCCTCCCTCTCTCTCTCTCTTTCGCACTTCACTCCTTCCTTCCTCCCTCTCCCCCACACCACCCTCACCCCCGTTTCCCCCCCTTCCACAAACTTCCCACTCCCGCCTCTCAACTCTTTCCCCGTCATTTCATTTTCCGATTCCCACCCTTCCCCGCTGCCTCTCCCCCCAGCCGCCCCAAACGCCTCGGAAAAATCCCTCCCCAAACTCCCGACGCACCGTGCTCGTTTTCTCGCCTGCCTTTTCCAGCTCTCCCTCGTCGTTGCCATCATTTAAAAACAACGCCAGATCAGAAGGAGGAAAGATGAGAGGAAGGAGATGGGGAGGAATTTATGAAGGAGAAGAAGGGAGGAAAAGGTGGAAGGACTCTGAGGGCGAAAGAAAGGTGTTTGCAAGAAGTGGAGTCGTTGGGGAAGGGGGTGGGGGGCAGGGTAGGGAGCATGGAACGATTAGCCTTTGGGGGGGGTGTGTGGGAGGAGGGTAAGGATTCGGCTTGGAGGGGCAAGATGGACGGGGTTGGGAAGAAAGAGGAGGTGCGGCTAATTAAAAATTATTCCTCCCAGATGAGGAATAATGGCGGGCGAGATTGCTGAGACTCTGGTGACTGGAGCGGAAAAGGGGTTTTCTTCTCTCTTCTTTCTTTCTTCCGCGCGCGAATGCGGTGAGGCATCGGAAAGCAAAGAGATGAGGGAGCGCGAACGAATCCCTAGCGGAGATAAGACTGTTTTTGGTGGGGAGGGAGAGTCGCAAGCCGGGATTGCTGTCTTATAATGAATGAGTTTATCTTTTTGCCAGCGATTCCTTCGCCATTAACTGGATCCGCGTGGCTGGCGGGGATCCCAGCCGGTCCCCGCGCGCTGCTTGCTTGCTCTCTTCGCCGCTGGGACGCCGGGCGTCGGGGCGCCGCTCTCGTGGTCTCGCCCGCGTCGGAGCCGCGGTTGCGCGCGGTAGTCATTTGCGTCTATCCTTCCTGAAACTCCAATAATGACATTCTTTTGCGATCGGTTTCAAATGTTTTAATTTTACTACCACGTGTTTTGACTTAGATTTCCATTCCTGGAAATTGACTTTGAACGCGTGCAAAGTTGTTGGAACTTGGTTTTTTATGTATGTTCTGGCATTATTTTCAAAATGAGAGAATTATCGTAGATTGAAGCGTAATATAATGTAGTTGTGACAATCTTTACGAATTTTTACTCTTAATACTTATGGAAATCGACAGTTCATTTGATATCACTACTTTGGGATTAGAAAAAATATTATCATATTAAATATCGTGTTTTCGTTTTCTCCATACGTGTCTTTTCTGGATACTTTATAGCTAATTTAGTATTTCGAAAATATCCACCAATAACTATATATTATCGAAATTTTTCAGCGGTAGCATGAGGAAATAAATGACTGCGTGAATTTACACGCACGAAATCATATCAACATTTTTTTTGGATGCCTAAAGGTGATTACGATTTGGGATCGACTGCTCAGCATTAACCACTTGATCATAAGTTGCGTCTTTTGGTTTTTAATTTTCTGTTGAAGCTATCTGAGAGAAATATTCTCATAACTTTTTCAAAGACTGATATAAATATGGGTTTGTTTGTTTTTTTATTACGTCGCTGATCTAAGTTTCAAATTCAATAGGTATGTTACACTATGTTTCTGTGACGTATAAACCACTCTGAATAAAGTGCCTAATTGCACTATTCCGGTTAAGGCAGACATGCAACGACTTAGCCGATTGTGAAAACTATTAATTCTCCGTGTAACTTATTGATCCAGTCAATTATCCGATAATTTTCGTATTTCCGTTAAGTATTCATCGTGTTTCGCCTAAAATTTTTATTTGTTTAGACTAAACCACGATGTCCCCGAGATTTCGTGTAGACATGAAATTTTCATAGTCATTGTAGTATGGACCGGGGACCTCTGTTACTTGCTCACAAAGAACGCCGTAAAATCGCCAGTAGAGGAGGAAAGCTTGGCATTTATCTTGGAATGTCGAAATGTAATTCTTAGGTCTGGGTATTTGACTATGCAAATACAGTGTTGTTAGCTGAAATTAATGAAAACTTTGGTCTACCATTATAATCTTTTGTCTTGCTTAAGCTCCAACGAAGAAACATCAGTCTTGGGCATTTTCATGTCAACCTCTCCTTTATTCAATGTAATTGCACTTGCAGCCCTTTAAAGAAAAGTTCAATGCTTTTTTCTTTACCGTATTCTTCGTTTGGTGATCTTAATCCTTCAGTGGGAATCTATGAATGATTGATTATTTTTTACATAATTTTAGGTAAACTGCTTGGCATTTGAGAAATTCACAGGATAGTTGTATTCAATTTTACACTACGATACACCGGATTGCATTTTAGCGTTGGAACATGGCTGGAATAATGTTGGCGATTAAACAAGTCCCATGCATGTCAGAACAATATTGGAGCCCTAAGAAATTTTATTATTGTAATTCATTTAAGTAATTAAATTAACTTATAATGTACGAGTACCTACCATAAAATCTTGAAATACGTTACGAAAAAAAATAATGCTCGATATTAGGCAAGGAATCTTTGGCATTAGATCAGTGTATTTTTTTGGTTAAATTTGTTGACTCTAAACACGCGTAACGGAGCAAAGGCTTATCCGGAGCAACCAGCGACGACTTTTATCTACCTTTTTCTCTCTGACACCAATTTTAGTGTCCTCGATCGTGGCATTCATGATGCACAGTCGAATACTAGCGTCATTTCAGCTGTAGTAAACAACTTCAACCATATGAAAAAATCTCTCATCCTCCTTTTAGCCTTTTCAAGCAGAATTTTATGCTCTTTATATTCATTGGACTTCATCTATTAGACGGCGGGTGGTAAGGAGAGCTCAGGACTATCATGTATCATAAAGAGCTTTTCAGTTTATGTTGAGACATGGTGCCTACAGGGAGTGCGCTTGTGGCAGCTTAATTGTGTAAATGCCATTTTGGCTTGCTTCTCGATTTCCTCGATGACAGCGTCATCATGATATGCCATTGCAAGAGAAAATATCTTAAATACTCTCTCCTGAAATATAAAAAAATAGCGTTGGTATATTTGATTGGGTAGTGAATGTTAACACATTCTCTTCATTCATTCATTCATTAAATCCGTTTAATAAATCAGCGACTGCTACAGAGCTATAACGACCATTGAACACTTTAGAATAGGGCACTTTTTTAATCGTGGGAATGAGGGAGATGCGAATGCAATAGGTAGAAAGGAGTAAAGAGAGGGGGGGTTGCCATCATAATGACAAAAGGTTAGGCAAATAGACTTAGGCGGCGGGGGGTCTAGATGTGATTGGGATACCGCGCTAAGGGAAAGGGTTTAACGCCGGAGGGGGACCGCCACCGTGGGGGGACGGAGTCGAAAGAGAAAAACGAAAGGGGGTGAAGGAAGGAAGGACCCCAAGCTTACATTTGGGATGAGGGAAGTGGGATTTGCGGGATAAATGGGAATATTTAGGAAGGGTTGCGGCGTAGTTAGGTAAAAGGGAAAGGGGGAGGATGTCATTTCTGGTTGGGGATGAGAGGAAGGGGAGAAGGATGGCGGGAGGTCGCCTCATAAGAGGCTGCAGAGAAAAGGGAAGGGATGATAGGAGGACATAGGTGAAATCATGGTAAGAGAGAGGGGAAGAAATGAAGAGAGAGGTAGAGAGATAGGATGGCGAACGAAGGGAGCGTTCACAAATTACCTCGATTGCCGAAGCCTTCCACGTTGACGACGGAAGTTGTCAAAACAGTGGATTGGAAAATTGCTCTAGATGGGGTTTCTCGGATGTGAGTTGGTATCGGGTTGGGGAGAAGCATGGGAGGTTTGGTCGGGTTATGTCGGGGAGATGGGTGGGGGGGCGAAGGATAGGGAGGGGCGGGAGTGGGATGGTAGAGGAGGTAAGTCGTAAGAGAAGGGTGATGGCTTGATTTTGTTCAGTGGATTGAATGGGGATTGGTTGAGGAGGGAAAGGTGGGAGGGGGAGGGGTTACGGGAGCGGATGGTTGGGGGAGTTGGGAGTTGGGCGCTGTGAGGAATATAGATTGTAGTGAGATGAAGAAGAAAAAGAAGAGCCTGCGGAGAGAAGCTGTGCACCGTTCAAATATGCGTTTCATTTTTCAATTTCTTCCACCCTTAAGGACCAAGACTCCCTATCCCCCACCCAACTCTCCAACCCTCAAACCTCCCTCCAACAGACCTCCTCCTTCATTTGAATATTCTTGGTAATATTTTTTTCCTCTATTCATCCGACCCGTGATGACTTCGTATATTTACAAAATCGCGTGATGTGCGGTCGCGGGGGTGCTGGATGGTGGAGTGTCGCTTCTGAGACCGCCTACTCTGCATACTTCTCATTCAGGCGACACCTTCATCCACCATCCAGGTACTTATAATGCTAGTTTAAGGCTCAAAGTAGTGGATCCTAGAAGGGAAAGTAGAATTTTTTGCAGCGAAAAGTTTTATTTGAGAAAAATGTGTGAAAATGTTTCCTTATTAAACTTTTTTTGTTGTGGAAATTGAAAATACAGTGTGTGTAATAGCTTTTCGTTTCAACGTGCTTTGATAACTAAGGTCATTTTACGCATTATTCCTGCTACTCGTAGACTAGTTATAAAACATCAACCTTTGCTAGATTGTAAAATTGAAACTTTTGAAAGAATTAAGTCGTTTTTAGATAAAACATTTGGAAAGTCAAAGAATATGAGATTGGATATTATGGCGGGCTGTAGAAATCGAATCATCGGGCTAAAAAGTATTGTAATGAGAATTTTCTGTGAGACACTCCATTTAGAGGCGGTTCATAACTCTTATTATGCGATGCTTAATCCTGTATACTATCACATGGCACCGCGGACGGAATCTAGCGTAATTGAACCCGTCGTATAAGGAATTCGCGATTAAATGAATTTTAGCATGAGAGGAGCATGTATGTTTTTACTGGAGTTGACCACTAGAGATTACCTTACGTGGGAAAAAGTATTTGAGGTTTACTTCCACCTACTTGATCATAGAAGTGCTAACATAGAACCTCGTTTATTATAAAATCAACAATCCCAGTATGCTTGGGGTCCTCTATAATATTCAGCATGCTGGTTTTTTGTCAAACGTTTCGGCAAAGATATTTAACGGGCTAGTACACTCAATTTTTGACAATAAGAAGTTCGGTGTGATAATAAACTTCAAGCATTTTTGGGTGTTCTAGCCTTGTTGAAAGTATAATTAATTTGGCTTTTGAGTGCTTGAGGGTTTGAAATTTGTGGAAACGTGAACACAGACCATTGGTTCCGTCTATTTATTTTTAGCATTGTTGTTTGAAATGACATGAGGCTGCGAAATATGTGAGCAAGTGTGCAATCATGATAAATACAACGTAATTTCAGTGGATAAGGAGTATGAGCTACTTCTCTTATTCTTTGAGGGTGGCGCAGTTTTCCTCTGTCGTATTTTAGTTCAAAAGCATTATTTTCTTGAGGCTATAGCGAAGTCTCATTTCTTGGTTTTTCTACTGGTGATACCTGTATCAGGATAGAGTTTGTTAGCACTTGTAATATTTTATTTCATATCAGTTACTTTTTTTCGGCCAATTATTGTAATTGCACCATTATGTTGTAAAAATGTGAAATTAACATGTTAAACGAAAGAGTCGTTATCAAACTTGATGTACTTTCATTTTTTTTACGAGTTTGATGAGCCGATGACAAAATTTCTCTCATTGAAGTCAATTGAAAATGAGATTGGTTTCTTTGTTGGAACAGACGAGCTTCAAGAGAATGAGGGAATTTGCTGATGACTGGTAAGAATGAAGGGTTGCAGTCAAGCAATGTTAGGAATGTATGGAGAATGGTAACTCTCTCTGTAATGGCGAAGTTACTCAGAGAAAAAATCATTTGCATCTACTATTCGAACCTGGATCATTCGATATCGGGGGAAGTGTTTTAGCCAGTTTAGCTTCCAATTCGTCCTTCTTATCTGTCGATTTTTGAGCAGCTCTAATCCCGTTTTAAACGGGCCACGAAATGGCACAATTTTGAACTGCATTTTTTTCCCAATTTGCCATGCATTAATTAAATAAGCCCCTGAATTAAAGCAGGGGCTATTAAGACATTTGTTGCCCATGCATTCGTGAATGCGTTCTTACAGTTCACCGCTTTGAACGTAATGTTGATTTGCTCGTTCGTATACATACATCAGATTGTGCTATTACGTGCCTTATGTAAAACGGGATTAAAAGCACCAGTTATTCAGGATTGCTGGACATGACATCAAAGAAGCAGTCCAATGCGTGCGATTAACGCCACCATTCGTGAGGTATTAGGATACTTAACAGAAATCATAGGTTAAATACGGTAATGGTTTTTGGAACCATCACTCTAAAGCCTAGGTGTGTGATTATCCGTCATATCATTCTGGGAAGCCACATACGTTACAGGGGAAAGGAATTGGCCCAATTTAAGAGCTCTGGGGGCTAACCACGGTATGTTATTTATTGTCACGCGCAAGTGAAAAATGTTCCCAAATGAAAAGTTATCTGAGCGCTTTCAGGTGACTGTGAAGAATATACCACGGTTAGTTCGTGGTCCACTCAAATGTTTCTATAAGTAAACACCTCAGAGCAGTCGTCCGAGCCAAATTCGGAACTCGGAATACAGTAAGGTGTTCACTCTGATGAATTTTAAGGATTCCGGAATGGGACGCGGTTGAAGCGGTGGCTGAGCTGGCTAAAGCACTGCGCGATGTCGAGGAAACCGGTTTGGAGTCCTGGTCAAGGCAAATGACTTTTCCTCGTAATTTCGCGCTTGGTGCACTTGTAAACTCTTTTAACAAGCACCAAATGTGGTTTCAACCCGTAGTGTCATTCTCTAGGTCCTTGGGTGGCCCTATGTGCTGAAACCATGGTTGTTGCGCATTAGAAAAGTGTGTAAATTTGAGCTGAGATGAATTTGATTTTATTTAAACGAAATTACTCTGACCTCTTACCAGTATTCCGATATTGGTGTTTTGACCAATCCAAGAGCTGTTTGTGTAATTATAATTTCAGTGTAAAGATTTCATTAGGTTAATACTACCTTATGGCGATTGAAAATTGGTGTTTTAATTATTTTGCACTCACAGCGCTATAACTCATGTGGTATCCATTATTGGTAGCCAATTTCACCATTGTCATGTATGTAGGTACTTACTTAATGGCAAATAAATTATGAATATGAGATTTAGAGAGGTAAATCATTTTTTTAAAATGATTTTTATAATGGTGGTTCAAAAAAGTTTTTTTTTCTATCTGATACTCAATTTTTACGTGATGTGTGAAAGGATTTCCAATGTAGTTCCAATTTGTTTATGGCGAGTATTATGAGCAGCTAACTTTATTATCATTTGTTCAGTCTGCGGTTGAGGTGGTATCTTGGGTGCGATGGAAAACTTGTAGTTCAAAACAATATGAACTAAGGTTATTTCATAGATGTGTAGACGTTTGAATGCCTCAAAATACATTATGGAAACTGGCTTTTTCATTTGTAATCCACGAAATTCATCCTCTGAATGGTGAAAAATGTGGAAATATTTTCCTAACCAGCCGGTCCTTTTTGAGAGCTAGCTCAGTGCTGTAAAGTTAACCCCTCGTGTTGTTCTCGACCTGAACCTGTCGTAGACGAGTGAGACAAACTCACTCCCCTCATCCATCTTCCATTCTCCCGTCGCACGAGAGTTGACCGTTGAGTGGACAAAGGTAGCCAGCACCTAAAGGGACCCTTCTCTCAGGCACAAAGGGCCGACCGACTGCCTTTGGTGAACATTCCGGTTTTCTGTCTGAGTGAAACTAGGAGGAGAGAATATGATCAAGAGGATAATTTAGTCGAGGGCAGTCGCCCTTTGTGCGCGCGCCCCGTGGGTCAGTTTTTGTGGATGACACTCAACTGACCTCGCACCCAACGAGTCACCGGACAATGGAGCTTATCTACAGCGAATAAGATGACCACTCCGGACCATTCACGCGGCACCTTCAATGCACACATATTTCACACTTACGCGCATCTGGGCGCAAACAACTGACCCGCCGAGCATGATCCCGTGAATGTTGACCCCCCAAGAATTTACAAGCTTCCGTCGGAACACTTTGTTCCATGGTCAGATTTGACCAGCGGCCTGTGAATGACCGCCGGTCAATCCGAACCCCCGACATTGCCCCTCTATTGAGCCCCACTCGGGCCATGCAGTGGGTTGGATGTGGTTACACAAGGTGGACTCTCGGGGTCGGTACCTGCGGAAGGAAGAGATGAATGAGTTTTTTTTAATAGATGGGACCATGTGGCTGGTTTCAACAAAAGAATATTTAGGTGTTCTCCGAGGGATACAAATTGAAACATCTCTGGCTTGTTGGAGTATCTGGAGGTATGGCTTAACATCTCAATGTAGATTTGAATTTGTTAATGTGGTTGAGTTCTTTATCTCGAGGTTAAAAAATGATTTTATAGCGTTGTGATAAAAACAGAAAAATTTGGATGAGATGATCGCATGATACAAACGATTGCAATTGAATTATTTAATCAGTCACCTGAGGTTTACTTCACAGTTTGCGGAATTACTTCAAGGTATGTTTCACAATGTAAAATCATTTTATTTGTCATTTACCAAATGCCTTATTTTAAACTAGGCTTTAATTACTTACGTAATGATTAGGTTCTAGCATACTTTATTACCTGAAGTTATAGAAAAAGCCATGATACTGCATGCCTGAGAAACATGTGGCTGAAATCGGGGGAATCTGGACACTTCAATGTAGGCATCTATATGAAATATACTTTGGGTCTTAAGGCAATGAAGAAATTAGTTGTGATTTCTGTTTTTGTGCTGATTTTTTACGTCACTTGTTGCTGTGGTACAGAGAATATCTGAAAGATTAGTTAGCTCATGTAATTGTTTCCATTCATTTTTCCGTGAGTTAGTCTTTCGTGTTATGTACAGCTAACCATTTTCAAAATTCTTCGCATGTTTATTTACGCAAATAATTTGGACTTTCTAATAATGATGGAGGCTTATGCGGAGTGGTCCAAATGAAGTAACTGGACTTCCCGGTTGTTTTCCACGTCGTACTATATTGCTGACTACAGACTTGCCGGCATTAATGAGGCGTCTTCGGGCCTGAAGTATGTTCATCAAGTTTTTGCTCGTCTTACGTGCGACTCTGGTATTGTTAAGTGTGTTCTGATTGGTGGGTGAAAAGGCGTTTTCCGACGTTTGAGAGCGGGTAGCCTATCATCCCTGTTGAATTTCGGACTTATAATTATTTCCATAGCTTCTCGAATGATAATTCTTTTCCTTTATTATAAGTCTTTTCATTTTCGAAGTCGATGTTGAGTAAGGGCCTTTGACATATATGTTCCGCGATGGCGGAGCGGCTTAATTGCCTGTTTTTGTAGCCCTTTGGTGCTCCTGTCTTCGTAATGTATTATACTATTGATATTGTGAGCTGACTTCTTATAACAGATGTAGCATATTTAATATTGAAAAAGCCATTTCAAATTAATGACATCTCTGTGGATGTAAGGGATTTTTACTTGGGTGCCTTATTCTTTTCCAGTTGAAAATGAGGCACCGAGGCGCCCAGATCCCCTGAAGTAGGTACTCTCTGCGTATGCGGATGCCGAATGGAGAGCCTGGCCTACCGCGACGAAAGACTCCTCTTTCTCGTCTACCCTTCTATTTTCTTTGCCTCCCTCTTCCTATTCCTTCCCCCTTTTCTCCAAATTACCGACATTTTTCTCACCCATCGTTTTAATTACACGATTTTCGCTGCATTCTCCGGAATCCTCGTTTTCTCATCCGGCTCTTGGCTCCGATTCGCTCCGTAAGCATTCGCAATTAAAATTTCTTTTGCAAGGGTCCTTTCTGCATAACTGAGCATCTTTGCTCATTGCTCCAATAATGGCCGACACTTTGTGGAGTCGGGAAAAATCCGATTATTCTTCATCCATTACCTAGCTCAACATGCCAAATCCGTTATACCCGCTTCTCACATTCTCTCTCGTTTACTTTTTAATCATTCCCCAGAAAGGGATTGAAATTAGATTTTTAGGTATCTAAATATTGCTCCTTGATAATAAAATTGTTTGGAGCATAAAGTCCATTTAAAATTGATGGACAAATTGTGGTCTTTCATGTTTCCACATCACAGTTGGCCATGGTACGTGGAAGGTTTTTTTCCATCCTCAGCGCGTATTAAGATTGCGAATTTAACAAAATACCACTCTTTATAATATGTGGTCACAACTTGTATTCACTCTGCTAGCACCCTACGGCTGTGGCTCTGCATATAGCGGTTCCTTGTTTCTAACCAGATAATATCGACTTGGATGATGCAAAATGTCTTAAATCAGCGAGAGGCTCTTTGCTTAATGTAAAAATAATCAGATGATTATAATACTGTTCGTTTTTTGGATAATCTACAAGTTACCAAATGTGTGTCGCAAATCCCGTCATGCTGGTCGAAAAATATGGATCATATTCCTGTAAACATTTTAAATTAGGTACAACAATTATTTCTACTTTTTTGTCAACCACACTGCTCGATTGATAAGAACAAGCTATGTAACCACTCTACTAAAATACCGCCATCCCCGTATTTTAAAGTAGAGGACAAAAGTTACTTCACCCTCCGATTCCATCGTAATTCCATCTTTTAAATGTTTCGCTCGCGAACGATGAGCTAGTATAGATAATTCCATCACATTTATTTCCCCAGGCACAGCTAGTGTCAATTTTTTGTAGTTTTTAAAATGTACATAAGTTAAATACGTTATTTATTTACTGTTTTGTGCAATTGTAGATTTAATGTCGATGTAAGAGCACATTTCGTCGATTTCTTGGCATTCTTATTGAAATTTCTTATCTCCGTGGTATATGAGGCACTTTAACATTGATTCTGTCCTTTCAACGAAAATACCACCTAATGCCCATTTAGCGTATAGCATAAATGTATTAACTATTTTACTTATAGCTTATATTGAGGAACTTGGCTTGTTCAAAGTACTGAAAAATATATAACTACTCCCTTACCAGACTTGAGTGCTCAAGTGCATTCATTGTTTTGGGCTCTTCAGTGTTAACTTATTTTTTTCATTTTTATTTAATCATACACTTACCCTACTGAACCACTGTACTGGTTCTCTTGCATACTTAATTATTTATCCTCAGCCAGAACGCCGAACTTGTGGCGTCGGAGCCCTTTAACTTCGACTTGAATCGACTTTTTTCTAAAATATGTTATGAGTTTTCTAGCGTTCTTTGATTCTCCATCCGTAGACTCCTTTCGTTTATCTCCATCCCCATTCATATTCCGTCTATCTTCTTCCCTCTCAGCCTTCGTATCATTTTTTACTACCCCCCTTCCTTTTTGTCCCTCTCATCTTATCTTTTCATCCCATCCTTTCTTGTCCTCCCTCCTTCTCTTCTTCCTTCTATTTTATTATTCCCAATCTCCTTTTCCATTTTACCCTTCCCCCTCGCGCCCCTCTTCTCCGAACCCCTTCACAGGAGGCACCATTCGCCTTCCTCCCTCTCGTCCCATACCCATTCCTTACTTTCCCGAGGGAGCGTTACGGAGGTCCCTTCCCTACGCGTCGGACGTGAGTTAAGGACTTTTGTGTTTAATAACGGGCTGGAGTCGCTCGTCCGTGGCCTTATCTTACCCTGCCCGTTCTCTTCTGGGCGTTTCTATCCCCTCCCTCCCTCGCACTCCCTTCTTCGCTCCTTAGGGTAGACACCCCTCTTACCCCTTCCACTCCCGATTCCACCGCTCCTGCCCCCGCCCACTTTGTCCCTCCACTTCCTGCCCCCCCCTTCCGTCTCATAAGACCCCATGTCTCCTCTCTGCCCCTCTCTCCTCTGCATAACCCTTCTTAACCACTCCCATCCTCCTCAATACGTCCCTCTCAGCTTCACTCCTCCTTGCTCAACCATCCGCATACACGCAAAATCCCAAATTTTTCCCTGCATTCCTCATTCCATCTTTCTCTCCTCTCCGTGCAGCCGATAGGGGAATGGATTAAGGCCTCATCCTCTCGGTTCCTCCTCCTCTTGCCCTCTTTTGAGACTCCTTCCTTCCACACTTACTCTCCTCTTCTCTCTCTATGCTTTCCTTGCCCGCGCCGCATCCCAATGCACCCCCTCCTCTTTCAAATCGCAACCCTGTTAAGACCTTGCGAAGGCTGCTGCATGGCGCCCTTCCGGAATGACTCCTTTTCCTTTCTCGGCTGCTGCCATGGCTGCCGTCTCCGCCACCACCCCACGCCTTCCAACTCCATCCCTTCATAATTACCTTCCCCGTGTCCGCATTCTCTCCCGCGGTATCCGCCACCTAAGTCTAAGCTGGAAAGGAGACAGTTTTTGCGACGGTGGGGGGACGAGGACTGCTCCGGGGACGGAAATGGAGATTTTGGGTGGGGTTGGACTCCTTGGAAGGGAGGTTGCCAGAGTTCTAATCGCCCTACCTCTCTCTCTCTCTCTATCTTCCCCCCTCACTCCCAGTCCAATCCTACGCTATCGCTTCCTCCCCCCTCTAAGTTCAGTCGCTGGTCCTCCCGAGAGCAACCCCTCCCGATACCCTTCACTTCTCCCTCCCTCCGTGTATTGAAGCTCTCATCCCACTCTCCTCGGGGTGTTGTCGTCATCGCCGCCATTACTGACGACCAGGGCCTTAGGGGGCGGCACGGCGTGGTCTCCGGATAGCGTGAGATAGCGGGTGGAGTGTTTGGGAGGGGGATGTGAAGGTGGGATAGACGACCCCCATTCTCCTGTTCACACTCGCTTAAGAGGAGTCCATCCCAATCCCGTGTCCCCTTTATATTTTTTCATCCTCCAGCCTCGCATGCCGCCTCCCCCCTACCTCCCCGCGTTCCTTTCGATATGAGCTTACCCGTCTCTTCCCTCTTCATTTTTATATATACGTGTACGGTTCCTCTCAGTGTAGAGGAAAGCACGTGGGGAAATTCTTCCCGTTTTATTGCTCGTCTGGGACGAGGAAGAGATAGAGAGGGAGAGGAGGGGTAAGATGGTGCAAGTGAATGAGAGGGAGGGAGTATGTTGTGTGTGGGGGTGTGGAATTGGCGAGGATTGCGTGCGGGGGATGGTTTTTGGGAAAGGAGGCTTGTGTTAAGCTTGCGTCCGAGTCTATGCCTACATTTTTTCGGTTCCTTCCGAGTCGTTACGCATCAAAGCGCTATGGCAGCCGTAATGGACGAGTGGAGGGCGTATGGGTGATGATTATCAAGTTTTTACTGATGAAATTCGCTGCCATTGCGTCCCTCCCGTTTCACGTTTTCCATCTGCAGAATGACTATTCAGGGGCGTCTACGCCTATAATGATGTTGAGGAGTGACTTTGTCACCATGATTATGCAGTCTGTTGGTTTTAAAACAGTCATTTCTGTTTCTATTGCAGCTCAGCGTCTATCGCTGATGGCTACTTGTATTTTTAAATTCTACAGCTTTAAATATTGCAACATTTGAAGAAATATCTGATTCTTGCCCGGCATATGCTGGTGATAAAGTCAGTTCGGGTCCTCCTGCGGGACAAGCTCTGTATTTGTGTAGAGGTTTCATGGGCCGAGTCGTCCATTGTCTTCAGGGTTATAAGCTCTGAAATTAGTATGATGGATTGGAGATGAGTACTTGCGAAAACATCTGCCCTGAAGACGATTGACGACTCGGCCATTGAAACGTCGACAGAAATATAGACTTTGTCTTGGTGGAAAACCTGAACAGACTTCACTGACTTCACTGCTTTGACTATTTATGTATGTTGTATTAAAGTGCAGAATGTAATTAAGGCCTTCCTCCTTGTGAGTGCATTTTGGGGCTTATTTGGTATGATAATTAAATGGCGAGCACACATCTCAGCTGACTCTTAGGGTTCAGTGCATACATGTTTGTGAAGAAATATCGTTTTAGAGATTTTGGGCGAAAGAAGAGCAACTTCCTAGGAGAGAAAACGAATGAGAGTGTGATGAAATAATGACAGCACTATTTTTGCGCGTTAGAATAAGTTTGGTTGTATTGAGAAACTTGATTAATACATTCCATACGCACGTTAACGTACACGCTACTCAACATTTGGCCTGGAGAATTTTAGAAAGAAGGGTAGATCAGAGAGGAACATTACTTTCTTTCTCTCCGTACCACTTTCTTTAAGTCGAAAGATCTCTCCTTCATTCAAATTCTTGGCGTTCCATCACGCTTTATTCCCCTTTTATCCATCCCTTTTTCCTCTCCACGTGTAGTAATGCTTTGAGGATGCGTGAAAGGCGTGTAATGGGCAGGCTGATAGAGTAGGGAGGAAAAATAGAAAATTTCCGCCAAGTAGGCTCTCTTGTCTCCTACAGAAAGTTGATAAAGAAGCCCATTTCGATTCAAAGTTTATTCACCCTATCCTTGGAGATCTGAACATTCGCTGAGCGCTGCCTTAGTATTAATATGTCTTCTACCGGTTATTCATGTATCGATTAAGTTACATCGCCTCGATTGGAGAAGGAAAATTTTTAGAGGAACCATCAAACTACTACTCACTCTTGGATATTTAGGTTTTTAAATCGTAATTCTGTTCGCCTAATAATACGGCTGTAGGCAAGTGATATTTGAAATGTGTTAAATATCGAGTGGTAGTAATTGTGTTTGCGTGCTCCACCATTTCAATTCCATTTTTCTCGGCCTTGCAATCCAATTCCACTCGGTCAACATGTCTGACACTGTGAAATTACTGATTCGGAAAGTTACAGTTCAATTCAAGGTTGGCCCGACACAATCAGACTTCCCAAATGGCACGTGATTGGCATAACTTCACGCTAATTTCTTAGCATAATGAAAAGTAAAGAAAACTTTGTAATTCCACATAAATATTTAATGTACTACTTAGGTTTCGACCAGATGATGACGTGCCACGTCGAAACCTAAGTCGTACATTAAATATTTCATGTGGAATTACTTTCTTACTACTACTACTCTTTTTTTCTACTAAGTTTTCTTTACTTTTCATTATGTTAAGTCGATTCCATGAAGTCACGCCCGAGAGAACGAACTAATTTCTTAGTATTTTTTCTAACATGGTTAATGATAACTATTTTTAGTCCCGTAGATCTTTGAATAAAACGTTTTTAAATCCAATTATAAGCGCAAGCATGCAAAAAAGAGGTGTCTTGCTAAGTGCTGAGCATGGTTAAGAATTTGTCAAGACGGAAGTCTTCTTCCGATTCTGTTATGTTGCGCCACACTTGTCATGGGTTATCGGAGGCATTATTAGAAAACTAGGAGAACGAATAGGGCACAGAGACATGCCTTCGCAACACATCTTCCCGTGCCACTGCGCCCTTATCCTCCTGCAGTTCTGCACCTTTATTTTTGTCGTTTGAACAACCATATCCCAATACTTCCGCTCTTCTTCCCTTTTTATCACTCCCTATTCACCTAAAGAGAACTGTCTTGCTTCCACTCATTCCAAAATCCACCTTTCCTTAACTCTAGTTCCCAGGTGACGAAACAATCTCATGTATATGTAAAAGGAAGGAAGGAATGGTGAGAGAGAGAGAGAGTTGAGTTTGGTGCAGGGAGGAAGAAGGAGGAAGAGGAGGGCTTTGGGGGGAGGCACGGAGGGGGTAGGAATAGGGTTGAAGATGGGCTTTGGCAAATGGAGTCGGGTAAGCGCAGGGAAAGCATAAGGGTCGTAGTGGTGTGTGCTGCTGCGCGCGGAATCCCTCTCTAAGGACGAATGCGTTATTGCCTTTCCTCGGCCGTCTTTGGAGGGAGCCCTCCTCCTCATCCCTCTTTATCGTAGCTCCGTGCCTCTATCTTCCGAACTTGCATTTCGCGTAGGAGCACAAAGAATATGTTTGCCCATTTATTCTTCTTCTACCTGTAAAATTTCGATAATTTTGCCTGCGTAGTTTCATCTCTTTACCCCATTATATTTTTCTATGAACGAAGCCTAAGTTTCCCGATTAGTTACAATTTTGTCCAGTCTTCGGTGAGCCTTCTAATGTGGCAGATTATTAATATGCGCATCTTTCAAAAATTTACCTTATTAGATGATATCTTTTCAACTCTCGCTGCATTTGAAAATCAAAACGTGAGATTGGAAAGAAAAAGACCTCACCTTTCATCATTGGTAGAACAAGTAATAACATCTTATGGCTCCTTTAGATTCTTCAGTCGTCTGAAAAGAAGCATCGTATATGATATTCCGTATTCATCCGTGATGCCCCAAATTTTCCATCTGACATTATGTATTTTGTGAGTGACTTTAATTCAGTATCATCTCCAACGTTTCGCGCCTGGGAATGTTATTCGAAGGTGGTAATTGAAGGATGAGTTTTCTATAGCAGCCCTGGAAGTGGAGTGCCGTCATTAAACGTATATTATTAACTCCTGTAACTTAGATTGTTTTTGGTGGCAGTTTGTAACTATTTTACTCAAGCATATGCATCATTTCTTTGATGAGACTGTTGAAGCCGAGCCCATTTACCCATTTCGCTTCTAAAATAAGATTTCGCCCCTTAAATTTGCAAAATACTTGCAATTTTAAATGAAGCGGTAGGGGATCCAGTAATCTCAAATTTACTGTTGTATTTTCTCGCGACTACTCCTGTCATTAAATATAGTATGGCTACTCCAGACCAAAAATATAGTGTGAGGACATTTTACAAAAGCTGATCATTAGAAAATTAGTAGTTGGGGAAGGATATCATATGCCAAGTTCATCTTGTACAATGTTCCAATTGATTATTAACTGTAATTGATACAAGTCAGTATTTAAATGGGTCATTTGAAATGGTCACATTTCGTATTTAATGATATTTGCAGCTAAGCACGCATATAATTTTTGAATGAAAGTTGGGCAGAATATAAGTTGGTAGAGAAAGCGAGGTGAGGCATAATACGAAGTCGAGTATCCATTTTTTGTGTGAAATCCTTCGCCTTACTGAGCGCTCGCACCAAGAGAGTACGAGGGGTCGCATGCAATTTGAACCAGTTAACAGAATTCGTGATTAGTCTAAACTTTCCGTGGCTCGCCTAGAATATTAATTCGAGTGGGGACTTGGGTAAGGAGAGAGAGAGACCAAAGCAGAAATTTCGGGAGGCGAGAGATGGAGGAAGTAAAAGGTACGGGAAGGGAGGGAACGAGAGAGAGAGTGTCTGAGAGAGATCCAAGCACGCCGCACCAATTTCACTAACCTCTTCACGGGAATTTCTCCCTCCGTCCGAAAGTTTCTTCGCTCGCCGAACATACCAGAGAGAGAGACACGTAGAGACTCCTCTCGAAGCCGCCGCCGCATCAGCCGTCCCAGCGGCCTCAAGACTCGGCGAATCCCGGCCGCGGTCTCCCCGGGGAGCAACCCATCTGCCCCGCGGCCGGCCCATTCCATCCCCCGGATTACAACTATACGCCGCCGCCGCCTCTCCTTTTCCCTCCTCGCGCCTCCCCCCGCGGCAAAAGGAGAGTGAAGCCCGCGTGTCGGGGCGGTTAGCGCAGCGCTCTCGCGGTCGCCACTGTAGCAAACCGTGCATGCATAAGTAAGGCCCTCAGAGAGAGAGAGCGGCCTTTTGTCGCTGCCGGGAGTTAAAGAGAGAAGGGCCTGGAGAGTGAGGTGGGGGGAAGGATTTGAAAGGAGAAGGGGCATCTCGTGGAGTGCGAGGGCATGAGGAGAGAAAGGGTCTTCACTACTCCTCCTTCCTCCCTAACCTCGTATTTATAAATGCATGTCGTCCCTCGCACCGCCCTACGCGAGGGGCCTCGTGTGCGCTGGTCTCTCCCCCTCGGTAGGTGAGCCCCAGAAGGTATGAGGATGGGATGGAGGAAAGAGAGGCGACAGCCGTGACTGGGATGGCACACTGGTGGGAGGCGTGCACTGCAGTGTAAATGTATTCCGCGTAGGATCTTCTTATTTGAAGGGGGGCCCGTGCCACCCCGATCCAGTTTTCGGAGCCCCCGTTCATAAAGCAGCCCGCCTATCTACATGGCCCTGGGTGGCAAAGCGGAGACGGGACTCGGAGGGATGGGAGATTCGGGACGCGGGATGGCTGAGAAAAAATATCTGGCTCACGGAGGCGAAGGGGACCCGGGATAGCGGGGGCATCATTGCGTCGTTCCCCACCCGCGAGTGTTAATTTGGGGGGACGAGGTTTTTTTCCGCCTCTGTGTGTGTGTGTGTGAGTGTGTGTGCGTGTGCGCGCGCAGGGCTGCCAACAGTTTTAGTTGCAAACGTACTTTGAGTGTCCCGAAGGAATTTATTTAATGCTCAGAACTATTGCACTCTTAATATTTGAAATCTACTTATTCTAACCATCGCTATGATTGTTCAGCCGTACTGGACGCGGTAATCAGGGTGGTTATGGGCCGGCCCAGCGGTCCAGTGGTCACAGGTTCGAATTCTGGCTCGAGTGCTGTAATTACCCTTAAGGTCAAGGAGATAGGTTGGACCTCCTCATCAGACCCAAAATCTTCCACTGAATGGAAATCTCATTCACTAAAATTTTAAAATCACACGGCACTGTGACGACGTTTTTCGGTATTTTTTAGGAAATACGGCCTCCGAAGTCCTAGTGTTTTGGCCCAAATGTCCTCGTGCCCGGAGGAGTGTTGGCAGCCCTATCCGAGTGTGTGCCTTGGGTCAGGAGTTGGGGTAGAAACGGGTCCTTTTTTTGCTAAGGGATGGGAGGAGGGACCGAAGGGGAGGTAGAAGGGTTTTAGGGGTTCTCTTTCTTTCGGGTCGTAGGCAAATGAGAAAAAAGGGTTGGCTCTAGAGCACGACGGGGTAAAAAAAACGGCCCTTTCCTCCTCGCGCCCTCCGCCCCCTTAATTTTCTCTTCACCACACCTTGTGTCCTTTCTCCCCCCTTCCATCGTCAGGCCCTCCTTTCTACCCTCCCCTCTCCCCATCTCTCTGTCTCTCCTCCCTCAGCCTCTGTCGCTCGGGGAGGTTACGCAAAAAATCGCTACATAGTATATATCCACGTACACACAGTCGTTGAGTTTCCCGCCCACCTCGGAGGAGAACACAGGGTTGTTGTGTGTGCGCCTGGAGGGGTTGCTAGTGGCATAAAAGGAAAAAAAATGGCCATGTCCTAAAATCTCCTCCGTATGAAAGAGGGGGTTAGTAAATAAAGGTTTTGGGATTCTTGATGAAGTAGGGTCACATGAGGGAAAGTTGGAGAAAGGGGGAGGAAGAGAAAAGAGAGGACACAAAAATGACAAAGGGAGTCTGTATACAGTTCAGAGAAAATAAGGAATAGGGAAATATGCAACAACGGAACGAAGTTACAGAGAAAATTTCAGTTTAGGCTGACAGGTGTCGTGGCTCATTTAACGTTGCGTAAAGGTTTTACACTTCTTGCAGCTATGCTCCTCTCTGTGGCCGGGATTCTCGAAAACTGTAAACGCTAGCTTAATATATCTGGTATTTTGTTCTCAAATAACGATTTTATTCGAACTCTTAGTTTTATGCGCTTATGCTGTTGAATTTTGACCGGAATTTGTTATCATTTGGTTGTCATAATTTATTCGCCTTCTATTTCTTTTGATGTTATCATTGGCAGATGGATATTTCAATTGATGATATCAGGTTCTCTTGGTCCAAATATATGTGGCAGGTGAGCATGTTGGTCAAGGTTAGCTGGTAAAATAAATACTTCTGATGATTTTTCCATTCGTTCCGTATTCTTGGTCTATTGCGGTGTTTAAAATCTGCTGTAAATACAAAGAAGAACTATATTACTTAACTTTATTTCTGTAAATTTAATTGTCAAAATGGCAAAACTAAAATATCCAGGAAAATATTCCGTGTGGAAAGAAAGCGAAGCCTGTGTAACAAATTGGTAGTATCATGAGAGAGGATATTTTTATCTCTTTGGAAATTACCTGCTATAAATAAGATAAAGGAATCTCACAAATGCATTCGAATATTTGGACTTTTATCAAATTCAGATATTGTCAGTTTTGCAGAACTTTCCTTCCACCGCTTCTATAAAGGCTTGATAGAAACGAAGAATCAGTGGAATATCGCATACAATAGTGTTAATTTTTTGGATGAGATTCATGATTGTACTTAATTTATTTCGTCCAGATGATTCTCAGTATGAAAATGGGTGGTTTTTGCTCGTTGCTGTTGGCATTCCAAATAGTGACTCCCTCAGGTTTCGGTTGGATTCATGAGGCAACCTGATCTATTCCCCCTTTAGCATGTATACATTACGTTTAGGAAATATCTCAAATCACTCTTCTAGGATTTTGAAAAAGGTGAACATGGTAATTTCTGGTGATGAATTGCTAAGAAGAGGGATTTGAGAAAAATTCACGCTTCGAAGGGAGTGGGAGGAGAAGTAATTGGAGTAATGTATGAAGCTTAGGGTGACTGAGTTGCCTAGCGATCAAGTGGGATTTACTGACAAGGTATTAAGTACGTGCGGGAGGAGCTATGGTGTTGGGCAGAGTCTTTGGAGGACGTGGGATGGAGTTCTCGGCAAAAGTTTTTGGTTTAAGGAGTAATGAGCGGCGATGAAATCCGAGCTTAGCCGTGCACCCTCGCGTATCTCAGGGTAGATGCGGTGGGAACGTGGACTCCAGGGTTACGAAATCCCCCCCGTCCAAATAAACTAGAATTTTATGCTCCATTTTGCTGTAACTGTGAGCATTCATGTTTCTTCTTTGTCATTTAGTATTAAAATTCGGCAGTAATAAGAAGTGGGGTAAGGATGGCGTCAATACCTGTGCGCATTTCACATGACTAGATGATTACTTCCATTGAGTTGTCCGTTGAATACTTGAACTGTAGGCGTCGAGAGGAAAAGGGAAGGCAATGAATTAGATGTTGCAAGAGGAAGAAAACCTCAGAAATAAGAGAAATAGAGGAGGTGGAATTGGTTTCGATACTGTTCAAAAGATGGTTAAAGATGTGGAATATCGCAGCTAACAACCTTAGTTACTCTCGACAGTTCGAAAATCTTTTGCCTCGTTTTGCTGTCAGGTAGATTGCACCTGAGAACCTGCAAATTTTCTCTTCTCGTTCAGATAGTAATTTTCCAGGAAGGACTTTGTCGTTTCGATGAGGCGGTGCGTGAAATTATTTCTTCCAATCGAAATAAAATACCTAAGTAGACATTTAGTGATCTTTTTTATTTCCAAGCTGTTGAAGAGGGATTGGAATTCCTTTTTGTTTTATCTCAGTGCATTGTATTTAACATAGTTGTCACTTTTTATTATTTTTGCTCTTTTCTGATAGATTCTAAATTTATGATACCATGATATACTTCATATACCTCTAGTAGTCGGATTTAAGGTGATGTTTGAAGTATGATGCTGTTATCTAGTTGAATGTGGCGAGGAAATAAAAAATGTGTTTGTGAAATGGAAAAGAATGACTTTCAGAGAAAGTCCCCAATCCAATGATAGACATTTATTCTAAATGACAAACAATTAAATCATACGGGTGGAAGTTTTTTTAATTCGCTCTGTTAATTTGGTGTGTGCTGGTAAATATGCCAGCGCACTCGCATTTGTCCGCTCTTCCGCTTTCATCGCCATTTTCTGTTTTACTCATAGAACTGAAAGGAGTTACCCAAGCCATTTTTAGGTTTCGATGCACATTATCATACGAAAAAATGCATACATATACTCGCTAGTTGGCAGAGAGTCGCTCGCGAGCAACGTATTCAAAGTAGGATTTTATTCCGAGACGGTTGCCTGTCAGATTCAGATTATGTGTTTTTTGCTCAACTTACCCTCCCGAGCTTGTCGTCTGTCGCGAACGGGGAAAAAAAGCGAATCTGTGCTCCAAAGCATGCAGCTTTTAAGAGAGGATGAGATGGAGAGAGAAATCGCAGAATAGAGAAAGGGGCAGAGGAGGAGAGCGAGAAGGAAACGGTGTTTGGCCTATCCTAACTCTTTGAATTGTTTGAAAGCCTAACTTTTCCATTCTTTAATTCTCGTACATCATTTTACTGGATTACTGCATTATAATTTCAAATATCAGCATCGTTTCCACGGTTTGTCGATGGTTTCTGCTGGAGAGAATTATTATATCCTGATTTCAGTGTATTTATGGAAAGAGGGAAACAATTGGTAGGTTCAACATTTATGCTAAATATAATGCAAAACGACAAAAATGAATGTACTTTCCTTGCCTTTCGATAGCCGTTAAGTATTATGTATCATTAAATATCTATTGAAATACTTTATTTCGAGTGGCAAAAATTACGTAGAAGTAGTGGGAACGCAGTCTTAGGATGAGTGAGGAAAGGTCGAGCGTAATAGACAAAGGAGTTGAAATGAAAAAGGGAGAGAGTGAGAGATACTTAGGGTGGCGGACATATCTGATAGGTTATTGGGCGAGTGAGCGGGTACCTACTATTAGGGGGAGGAAGTAGTGCTGTCACGTGCCCGGGCGCGTGTGGGATATATGGGGTGGATTGTGGGCACGGCACGCGCGTGGCGGTGGAAAGACTCGAGATTAGGAGTGAGGGAGAGAAAGAGCTGGAATGTACGAAGGATGGGACGTGGAGAGCGGTATTTTTCATTTGTTGCGCCGATGTCGGGGACTGTAACCCTGGAGAGGTTTGCTGCGGGGACGAGAGGAGGAGTGGAGGTGTGGGGGGGGGGGGGGGAGTTTGATGGCGGCGGGTGGGTTGCTCGCTGGGTTGCACTGTTGAACCCCCACTCCCCAACCCTTCTGCACCCCGCGAGAGGGTAGCTAATGCCACGGGGTGGTGGGGTTGCGAAAGGATGCTTTTTTATATGCACGGGTCGCGTGGGGAGGAGAGAAGGGGGTGGGTTGGAGCGCGGGGTGTTTTGTCGTACACCCTGGCACCTGGATGCATATGCAAAAAAGGGGGAGCCCCACGGCTTGGTCCCGCAGGAAGATATCGCGCTTGTTAGCGGGGCGAGGGGGGAAGAGAGGAAGGTAGGTAGAGGTAAGGGGAACGGGTTGAGACTTCGGGGTGAGTGGTGTGGGGGGGGGGGGACGGGGTGGGAAATGCAACGAGGTCGAACGTGCGCATCTGCCTGTCAACTCGTGTTCTCCTTGTCCCGCGAGAATGTACATGGAAAAATATACCAAAATGAGAAGCGCACACATATCCAGCAAACAGTTCCATACATTCCTTATTATTTGTCTTTTGCTTTTTTTCGTCATTTTGTTTCTTTTAAAACCCGACATCATTATTCCAAATATCTTCGGGGAGAGTGGCTTTTAAAAACATTTTTGAGACGCGCGTTTTGCGAAATAAAAATCTGGGATCGGTTGCTCCGGCATTCTTTGTTATTTTTTTATTAATTCTAGAAAGTACTACTCGTGATTTCTCTCTGACGCTTATTTCCTGAGGGGGAAAAACGGGAGTGCTTTTCAACGGGTAGGATTTATTAATAGCCAACGTCCCTATTTTTATGTCCTCGTGCTGTTCCTTGTGATATTTGGTATATTTTAGTTGCCGGGGCGCGGTAATATGTTGTTATCATAAAGACTGGAAAATAGTGATTAAAGAGAAGTACGATATTCACTCGTTTGAAACATTTACCTTGTAAGGTATCGGGTGTAATTGCAATATGCAGGTGCAAATTCGTATTTATTTCTTTATTTTCGCTTCAAAAATGTGGAGGAAGTTTTGACATTTGGAGACTCGGATAGTCGTAATAAACCGTTGGACTTAAGCATCCTGTCGCTTCAAATTTTTTTCTACGAGTTTAAGATTTTTAATTACAGCCTTTCGGTGAAAAGCTTTCTCAAGTCGTTTTCATCAGACTGACGAGCTTTAACATTGTATGTAGGTTACTTCAGTTGGCATTCTTCCGGCCATTATATTAGTATGCACCACGATCCGACAGAAGTAATGCGAATGGAATACATCGCATCAAGGTGTCTAAACCTCATTTGAATAGTTACCAAATAATTTTGTTTCATTACTCCTATCCATGATTTATTTCTCGTCCTTGATCTCAAATCCTCGACTAATAGGTGCTTGGAAAAGACGGACGCCTCTTCATGTGTTCTCCCTGCAGAAATAATGTTAAGACACAAGGGGGTAACAGAAAAGCTCCACTAGGAAAAAAGAATGTAGCAAGATGCGGAGCAGCGGTGATTCCTACCCTTACCACGGCTTTTTCTGACATTCATTGAATAACGTTTTTGGCCCGAAAAGAGGGATTTTGCAACCGTGAAGATGAAATGACGCCCTCTCTTGTTTTTAACCTGTGCATTCATGAGCAGGTGTAGAAAAAGAAAGCTTTAAATTCCTTTTCAAGAGTTCTTCTTTTTCGGGAAAGATAAAAAGGCCTCCGTAAAGATTCTCATTAATTAGGATACGTCCCGTTTTTTCGCAGCATAATACGCTCATTTTCTTTTATCCTTCCTCCTTTCCAAGATCTCGCTTTTTTTGCCCTTATATTTCCTGCCAATACTTACGCGAGTTTTCCGCGTTGTTTCCACCGAAGGAGTGATATTTCCCTCCGAATCATTCTCTCAAACCCGGTGACTACGCTACGCGTGGCTCCGGTGACGCTGCGCTTCTGAATGTCATGAATCCTCATTGAAAAAATAGTGAGGGTTGTGATGAATGCAAGCATCGAAAAGCAAGGGATAATTCTAATGATCAACCGATCCTTATATATTCCGAGGAGCTCTCTGATGGTGATAGTATTACTCCAGGAATAAACTTGATTGTAACGTCCTTATTTTATGGGTTGTTCGAAATATTCTTCTCATGAATTAGTTGTTCTTTAATTTTTTCTTTAAAAGATCATTAAGCGGAGGAAAATCTTGGGTAATGTCTTTTTTTTACATCGAATTTACGTGAATTATTGAAACAATATTTTGTAATTCCTCATTTAAATCATTAAAAAATTGGCTATGCGAGAAATTTTTTATTTGCTACATAATCAAACAATGGAATAAATAAGGGCCTGGGACATTATTTGTAATTACGGGTTATATATTTTGTTTTGCGTCTTATTCATAATAACTTGCGAATAGTTATGCATGTGATTGGCGAGTACGACGACTATTTTCAAGTTTTTCCCTATCTCGCTCTGTGTGAAAAAAATTATTGGGTCTTTTCATTGTGCTTTTTCATTTAAAAATACCTATTTCTCTGAATAATTATTGCTAGGATAAAGTGTAGCTTTACATTAGTGTTTTAAAACCAAATGAATTAAGAGGTATCAAAAATGCCGACTTGAGGGCGAATTTTGGTAAAATTATTCAAGGTTGTTTATATATATGTAAAGCACCCGTAATAGTCTGCAATTCTGAAGCTCTTGGCAGTGTATACCTTGTGCATTACAATTGTCAATTCCTCGTGTTTTCATTTCTGCCAATTCTCTGCCGCCTCTTATGTCCTGGAATATACTTATGAAATTCCTTTCACTTTCCTGATCCTTTCGCATTCTACATGTTTATCCTTCAACATTCCGTAATCGCCTAACATTCATTCGGTCTATTACCTTTACCAATTCGAAATTCCTCATATTTGACTTATTTAACATCCCATGCATAAATCATTTATGTGGTTTTCCTTAATGTCTTTTTACATTTGACATCCCGTGCATAATTTTTTGTTTATAATATTCTATCTAAGAATACTTTACGCTCTTCTTCAGAGGTCAAGTTTAGAGCCCATGCGATGTCATTTCTCTTAATCTTAGTCTTCATTATTTTTTACTTGAGTTTTTTTTGGGAAATTAAGATAAGGCTATTCTTTTTCCTCTTTCCCGAATATTATGTTGCTGTACGCTTCTAAATCATCGGTACAATTATCTGTTACTATTTTGGGGAAATGCATCATTGTCGTTTTCCTAGTGTTTTTTTTCGTTGATCTCTTGGCCGATATGTCAATCTTACCACAAATGAAAGGTTGCATGATTGCTTGCTCTCTACAACTCTGTGTTAATCAGTTTCATAACCGCCTGTATTTCTTTTTTTATTGATTTTAATTTCATGTCGAAAAATACTGGTTTGAGATAATTGACTTTTTTCTAATTGTCAATGTCTTTTAAATTTACATAAGACTATGTTATTTTCATTTTCGAGTCTCTTACTTTGTGCAGTTTTATTTCTAGAAAGTAGAACTCTGTGGTCGTTCCTGAATTCTATTTCCGTTGGCGTTCTACTTTGCTTTGATGATTTTTTAGACTTTGGCACGCACCAACAAAGACACTGACACTAGAAAGATTAGAGGAAGCGTGGCTGAACAGTTGGAGAAACCGAGGTTCTCCCATGGTGATGTTTGAATGGTAGCTTCGGACTCCATATCACTCCTCGTGTAATACCTGATTACGCGTTCTGTGTACGTAGCACTGCATTTAGCATCTTTCCTCATATAATCTCCGTATATGAGATCATAAGTGAATACTGTATCGCAACATAAGGCCAAAAAAAGTGTTAAGCAGCGTTTTAGGTTTTTATGACTTGTCATCACAATTCAGATACATTTTAAATTGGAAAATATATTTTTAAAATAATAATAAAGCTAATAACTCGCGCATGAATGTGTAATTAAAACAGTTATCATATCGAAGGCACAAGTTTGATATTCAATTATGATTGGTCTTTGAGGCCTTCCTTTGGATGGGAAAAGGCTGGAACTTATTTTAAATGCGTTATATTTCTTTGAAACTCTCCAAGCGTTAAGCCTGCCCCTGATACTTGCTGATCCGATGAAACAAATAACTCTAACTCAGAAATACCTCCAACTCAGCTGTATGTCGGACCATTTTCTGAAACAAGTTTGTTGTAGCTTTTGAGGATTCATATCATTGGCTTTCACCTATTCGTTCATTCACCACTTCGTACCTATTTATTAAATTTTTGGAATTATTTCTACTAAAGCCTTCACGATATGAATCGTATGCAACTGTGAATATTGATATCCGAATGGTATTCAGTTCAAATTCGTATGTACAGGTTAAACATGCTCCTTTAACCGATTTTGTTTAGAATAAGCGGATCCTAGCAAAATATTCCCTTAATTATGCCGTGTATTTTTTGAATCCCAGGTTAATTTCCTTCCATCCGCCGTGCGATTCATACATACGGCTCCGCATCTCTCATCCTCTCTCGCAAAAGCCCTCCCCCCTACACACAAGGACCTTTAGCTGTAATTTTCAGATCCACTTTGGGGCATTGACGTTGCAGCGTCGTTGGAATGCGAAACTGTGTATGGAACGGGGGCGGTGAGGGGCCGGGGAGGCGAGGTGGGGAGGGGGGCGCCCGAAGGAGTTGAAAGTTAAGTCGAGGAAACGGTAAAGGAAGGCTTTGCGGTTTGAAAAGCGAGGAGTTTTCGTCGAAGAGGTGGCGTAGTTTGGGAGGTAAGGAGAGGAAGAGGGAAGTTTTGGGGAGGTAATGCAGAGGGAAGGAGTTTGTTGGGGGAACGGAACAGCAAGGAGTGGGAGGAGGAGGACGGGTTGAGTTTCGCGGGGCGGTACATGGGGAGGAAAAGGCTCGGTTGAGAGAGAGAGAGAGAGGAGGTGGTTCGGTCGGAATGGCGTAAGGTTTCTAGGAGAAAAACACACGCCAGGAAACGTACTGGTCTGAATGACAAACATTTACCCAAGGAAGCAAAAGAGCTGGAGAGAGCGGGGGAGGGAGAGAGAGGGAGAAACACCCAGAGAGAGAGAGAGAGAAAGGAAGTATGAAGTGAAAGAGAGATAGGACGTGAGTGAGGGAGATGGAAGTCAGAAACAGAGAAGAGATTGAACTAGCGGATGGGGGTGGGGGTAGGTGGAAGGAGGGAGGGGTGCCTCCCGGTGCCGCCACCATTCTGCGCTCGCCAAGCAATTTGTAACTTGAGTTCGAGGTTTGGGGAGGGGGAGGGAGTAGGGTAAGAGACTTTTCTGCAAGTGGGCAAGGAGGAGGTGGATCCGGAGGAGGAGAAAGAGGAAAGAGGGACAGGTGTGAAGGCGCACCGATATATGACGACGAGATGGGAGAGGATTTTGAAGAGACCGTGCCACCACCCATGCGATGGGGGTACCCAGTCGCTCCGACCCAAAACACCGCGCGGCATTCAATAATTCTCATCCGCACGCGATACAAGACCCCAGAGCTTTTGATATTCGCGTCCGCGATCTTTTACCCCAATCCCCTCCCCACACTTTCTCTCTCTCCTCCCCTCCCTCCCTTTTGTGTATACCCTCTCGTTCCCTCCCGGCAAAGCCACGCGCTCCCTCGTCGGTTTCCTGTAGGATTTGAGAGTGAGGTCACAAGAGAATTAGTGCGAGTTTGTTTGGGTTGGTTTAAAAAGACTTGAGGAAGGAGATGAATAAAAGAGCCGGCTTCGGCGTTACTAGGCACCGACGGCTGCAGGAAGGGAATGCTGGAGGAGCGGCAAGGGGTGGAAAGGGAGATTGTTAGGTAGTGAGGGTAGAGACAATTGGGGTGGGTGGAGCTGGTTGGAGGATTGTAAAAGGGGGGAGGAGGGGAGTGGAAGGGCGGGCGAGGTGAAAAGGGCCACGAGGAAAGGCGGGTGTGTGGGTGGCAGGGCTTGTGGGATAGGGGAAGGCGGGGGAGAGGAGGAATTCGGTGGCTTGCGGAGGAATGGGGTGTCGGGGAGTTGTTCGCTCGCGCTGAATGTCTACCCCGGGTGGAGGGGAGAGGAAGGATGGGGGGAATAAAAACGAACAGGAGTCGTAGGAGCGGCTGGGCTTAGCGGAGTTTTGCGAGGGTAGGCGGCGTAAGGGGCGGTAGGAGTGGTTGCCCTTTTGCTGATAAATGAATGAGTGCTGCGATAAGGAGCGAGAGAGGAAGGGGGGGCGGGAGACAAGCTTAATATGTGGAAGAGCAGCAGATGGAAGATGAGATGGGGCGGTCTTCTTCGTTGGGAACCGGAGAATTGGGTCTGAAGAAGGGGGTGGGGAGAAAAAAACACAAGAGTAGGTATGGTGAAATGGCGGGGATTTTTATAGGCTCGGTAAGAGAAAGGAGGAGGATACGAAGGGGTCTGGAATCAGTATTAGGATGAGGTTTATGTTGTTTCCTCTTCTTTTATTTTTAAGAAATCCGCGGAGGGTTTTCGTGGTGGGTAGTATGGGTGGAGATGGGGGAATATATTCAGGTTGAGTGTTTGTGTATGCGAGTTGCGGTGAAGACTAAGACCGGGAGGCACTTGAAATTAAAAAAAAGAGAGAACTGAATAATGAAAAAAATGGGATGCTGGGATGATGTTGACGGTGTTTTTCTTTTGTGCGGTGGAAGGGATTCTCCTGAGGTACCGTATGTATTTGTTCGGCATTCGGATGTAAATAATTCGCTGTGAAAGGAAACTTGAGATAAATGTGCAGGTAGTGGATGATAGAGGAGGGAGGTATTAATTTAAAATATAAGGATCGTAATTTTTATGCCAGTATGAGAATGCCCTGATCGAACTCGTGAAGTGCACGTAAAATGTAAACGAGACCCTTGAGTTAACTATTATTTATGTATTTTGGAAAAAGGTCTTAAATTAAGTATAAATTTTCACTCAAATATTTTTTGATATTGCGTTGATGGAATAAATTTCGACATTAAATTACTATTACGGGACAATTCATGGAAAGGGAATATGATGCTACCATTGTTATTTGAACAACATCCCTTAAATTTTTATTTCTGCACCTGAATTATAGTAGAATTCTTGGGCCGAATTCTGATACTGGGTCCTTATTTTGCCAGGATCTGGAAAACGCGTTTGATGAAGCAATGTATTGTCTTAGATATGCTATTAACTGGAAAAGAGATTAAGTAAATTATTTTCGTGATTGTGTGAGACCCTTTATTATGTTCCTTGCGATTGTGTTCATGGATGACGTGGTTTAAATTACTGCGAGTCCTATGTTGAATTTTTCATGAGTCTTCAAGCTATCCGAATCTAATCTACTAAATAAATAATTCAGCGAAACATGTGATAATTTCAATGTCCATTTATTGGATTTGGCCCTGTCTATAATTTCTACGACTTTGAGGATTTTTCACTATCATTTCCTTCCAGTACTTTCTAAAATAGGGCAATTCCTCGCAAAATCAGCCAAATGGCTATGAACTCGTGGCTCGACCATCTCCGATTTTCACGATTTTTGGCACATTGCAAGAATGAAATAAGAAATTACGATTTTCCAAATATAAGTCTTATGTAATGATAAATATTAATGTAATGACACTTCAAATATCACAAATTAGCGAAAATTGGCGCGCCGCAGCTCCGAACTCTATCTCCAATTAATGACGCTCTAGCTGTCATTTTAAATATATTGACAATTTTGTAATTAAAATACATTATTCTGTGTTTTCTATCAACGGCGTCCTAGATGTATAATCTGAGCTCATAGATGACTTTTATATTCTCTATTTTTTAAAAATTTGGATCCATGTTTAGGGCCTAATATCTTCTAAATTAATTATAAGATATGGTTACAGTTAGTTTTTTTGAACAGCAAGGACACAGGACTGTATTTTGAGAGCATAAACGTTAATTTGTGGCACGAAACCGCGGAACAATGGAGCAACAAAAACGGGAAGGTGAAAAAGTTGCAAATTTTGGGGGTTAAAAAAAGCGTCACCGTATATTTCATCAAATCCCTTTTAACTTCTATTCTCTTCTGCTTTCATATATACGACTCGATATTCCTCTTTTTCTTTTCCTCTCTCGCGCATGTCGAATATTCTCTCCTCTCTTGCCATCTTCAGCTTGTCGTGGCACCTCTTAAGATTACATTCTCCATAAATTTTTGCAGAACTTAACCGATTTCTCATATGAAGTCTGTATCCAGAGTTTTCTCAATAATCCTCCTCTGTGGTCAGCTCACTCTTCTTATTCTCCTCTATAGCCAAATGTCGAAGGCTTACAGGGTACGCTTATCCCTTCCGTAATTACCATGTCTCTGAACCTTACAGGGCTCTGTTATAACTATTTTTTGCTTCATATGCTGTCCTTAGACCATGCAAAACTCAAGGACCCCCATATTACCATATTTTTATCGAAAGTAATGTGATTGCTTATATATTTGGTGGTTATTTGAAGAGAATCCTTCACATTCATTTACTTCAAGCAAATTCATCATATTTCGCAGCAGACTCCTACGTATATCATTTTATTTTCTTCATATTCTCTATCGTCATCAATGCTCGAGAGTTGCTGATCAAAACCAAAAATGTGTGTGCAATTTTATTTTTTAATATCCATTATATTCTACTATTCTTACTGACTGGAATGATGGCCTTGGTTATCCTTTCGTTTCTATAATAACATTAATGTATCGTCCATAATAAGTTTCATCATCATAACGCGATTTAATCAGAGTCACCCCAAGAGTTAAATCAGTTGTCTAATAAGGATACCTACAAGGGTTTGAAATCCGTGTTCCCCAAAAATCACAATATCCCCTTCCATGTTTTTTAACAAATGCATAGAGAATACGTGCTCCAATTTGTGCATTAAGTCTTTTTGGTTTACTTTTAAAACTATTAATGCTATAGATATTCTATTCCATAGTTAATTGAAGGTGCGTCCAAATTATTGCTCTATGTTTACTGATAGAGTCGAGATAATTTTCTATAATAATAACTTTCTATGCTATAAATATCATGATTCGTGGAATCTCGTGAAAATTTCCGGTTCAGTGTTCCATTTGGATGATCGAAAAGTATGTCTGTTAAAATAATTTTCTCATGAAATAATGTGCACATAATGGTACCTGTAGTTTTATCAATGTTATCGTTTTCCCCCTCTATTGAATTTCTATTTTTGACTGAGTAAGGTTTTAATAGCCATTTTTCAATTATAGTTGTACGGAAAGTTATGCTTGAATTGACTCATGTTAGTGATCAATGTTTTAGCCTATTATTTAGATGCGCTACCTCAAGAATCATATCCGTTTTGGTGTAGTTTTCTGATATCCACAATTGCTCTTACACTTAGGCTATGCTATAGGGCTTGCAAAACATATCGGCAATTTTAAACGACGGTCGCAATTGTTGAAAAGATACCTTGAGCCACAAAACTTAAGATGCGGAAAAAATTTTGAAGATTAGAAATTAGAATGCTTACGTTGACTTCTCAAATATTTCATTATACAATATTTCATATATTTCTTTTTCTTAGTCCAATCTCAGTGAAAGAAAAACTATAATGAGGAAAACAAAGCTAAATGGAGTTGTTATGTTCCATCGGAGTAAAAACCTTGTATCAGACGTAGTACGAAATTTGAAACTGGAAAAAATCATGTAAGATTAAGGGTTGGAAAGAATGTATTCCATCAAAGAAATATGAATGCCTCGTCTCTTTTACGTCCCAAATACATTACATCGGTTCATAAAATTAATCAGCAGTCAAAGAAATGATTTAGACTTTGTAATATTATATCATTACTTGCCCTAAATTTTTGTTGGAGAAATCTGGAAAAGTGTTTCGTGATTATTGCCCATGCAGCAGCAGCCCATGTGGAGAGTTTGGCGGATTTTTCCTGGTTTCATCCCAGAAAAGTAATCGAGCAGCGTTAATTATTTTTAAACGCCATCGTCATAACAAATAGAACATCCAGAATGCGGAAAATTGAAGTGACGAGATAAAGAATCGTTGCAGGAAGAGGAAAGGTAGACTCGGGGTAAAGGAAAGCTCCACGTTTCTGTCGGAAGGGAACGTTTGAAAAAAAATGGTATTTCAGTCGCGGAACAGAAACGGAACACGGGAGTGGGTACGCGGAGCACTCAAGTGAACTCCCCGTCTCTCTCACGTGCAAAGTCTCCCCGGCCTCTCTCTCTCTCTTAGGCCCGTGTTGTTCTTTGGGAAGACTGCTACCTCGCCGCACAAACACGGGGTGAGGGAAGATTGTGTGGATTCTGTAAGAGGAGAAGTCGGGAGAAAGTGGAATGAGGTACGAGGTTCGAGAATGAAGAGAAGCCTGGCATCATTACGGGTTCTCGTGAGAGAAATACCGAGGAGAATCGGACTGATGAGGGAAGGAGAGAAAGGAAGGCGTATAAATAAAGTGTGTGGCGGAAGAGGTCGGATTGAGGGTGCAGGAGAAAGGAAAGGAGATCGAAACTGGAGACGAAACGAGTGACTCGAGCAAGGATGAGGTAGGAGTGGAATATGGTACGATATTCCTTTTTTTGGGTGTCTCTTGATGTAAATTATTCCACTGGGATGCGAGTTTTTCTCTAAAATAATAAGAGCAGGAAATATATAAAAAACGGCGGTGGGCCCTAATTTTGGAGCTTCATTTATGATGATATTAAAATTTATGAATGATATAAAAATTATGAATGATATAAGGAATTTTCCGCCGATGTTGATACTGTGCCATTTTTTCCATGTTTTCGTGGTATTTTTATCTGGCCAAACTCACAAATGATGATATGTTTCACGTTTACATTAGTCGTAAAAAAGAAGTCTCACTAATTTTTTTCGCATTTTTTCCTATTCGTGTTATCATGCGTAATATTTTATGTATTTTCAAGTAAAAAATTTAAGTAATATAATTTTCTAACGTTGGGGGAATGTAGTAATGTAACGGAACTTTTATTAACATAAAATTAATAGCCGTGAAGCAGTCTAAATATATCTCAACTGTCAGTATGAAAATAAGGATAATTTTCTGGGGTAGAAAACTTGGAGCTAAATTGAAGACAAAAAAGAAACAAATCACAGTAAATTTTATTCCCAGAAAATGTTATAAGAATTTGGCTTACGACAAATGGGAAGGGAGAAATGGGTTAATTACCCGCCATTGATGAAGGCGGGATAATATGTGACATTGATATGTTTTAACGGATGAAATGCAAACACCAACTAAAAGGTAATATGAGTATCTTGCTCTCAGTACGTTGAGGAATATTAATGAACATTGAATGTAGGCGGAGGTGAAATTGAGATAAATATTTAGGAGTGGCAGATGTGTCATAATAGCTTCGGAAAGTATCTCGGCATAAAAAAATGGACGCGGGAAATGGAGGCAAAAAATTAAATCAGGCAGAAAAGCGGAGGTATTGTGAGAGAGAAATATCCTGGCCATTTAATTATTTAAGGAGAAGATGGTGTAAACAAAAGAGTAGCTAAATGCTGAGAGTTGAACATGGAAAAGGGGGAGAGAGTGAGAGAGTCAAGGGTGTGTTGGCGGAGTTGCTTGAAACCGAGCTTGTTCAACTTGGCGTGTTACTCTACACTTCTCATGCCTTACCTGTTTTTACCTGTTTTCCCTCCCCTCTGCTGCCCTCGTCTTCCCCGCACCGCCCCCGGACGGAGTTGCTTGTTTTCGATGGAAAAAAAATCGGCGGCAGTTTGAAGAGGGACTGGCTCCTTCTCGCGCCCCGTAGCGACGGAGGAAGTAAGGGAAATATGATGATGATTACGTCTCGCTTGGATTCCCAGTGTATGTTTTAGTCAGCTCTTGCAGCTGTTTGCCCGAATAACTTTTCTTTCCCACACTCCCACCTCTCACCCTCTCCTCTAAAAACCGCTCTCTTCGCCATTTCTCCCTTCTCCTCCGCGGGTCCCTCGTAGTCGTTTTGCATCCATCCGAGAAACTTGTCTAACGTTTTCATCACCAAGGCAATTTTGCTCTCAGCAAATTATGGCGGCTCAGCGATCCGAGATTTTCCTCTTTCCTCCTGAAGCTCGGCGCGAAGGAAAATTTCTGGAAATTTTTATTCATTAATTTTATTCTATCGTCGTTTCTCTGAAGTTCCTTTTTTAAACCCTTAAAAGCAGCGTCCTCTAGTGGTTTTTGCGTGTTTTAGGGTTTTGAAACAACTGCTACTCGGTTATTTGGTGGTTGTTGTTATCGTCGTACAAAGAAATAATAAAAAAAGGACTTCGGAAATAATTTTCCTCTTTAATTCTTGACGCAAGCCGTCATAACTTTTGGTTGCGTTTTCTTTTGTGTTGTAGCCATGTGCTGCTCTTGGGTTGAAGCTGCCCCAATCATTCGGCAAATTATATTATGAACATGAACTTAGGTATTTGGAGTTCATGTTGTGGAAAATTAATGATTAACGATTTGAAATCGGATTTTTTTGATGAAAGTATTTAGTATATTGCTTTATTCTACATTTCTCATACGTTTAATCGGACTTTAAATGGTGTAAAAACATTATTCTGATTCTTCATTCCTTTCTACTCATCTTCATGTTTCACTTCCTTTTCTGGAAGAGATCCGGATACAAATTGTAAAATGTATCGTTAGAATCATCATTTAAAATACGGCGTTTCCCACAGGGAAAGGAAGAGGAATATTGAACATTGCATTAAATTCGTGGGAATAGGATTATAGTGGAAATAAATAGGATAATTTTTATAATAAGATAGTGAAAGATTAAAACTCACAGCAACTACCTTTATGTCGATATTGCAGTTAAACAATGTAAATGAGATGCTCTATCAACCCGATGGCCGGGTTAAATGGATAACAACACGGTAAATGGTTCGCTGTACCCGCTGGAGAAAGTCACTCAAAGGGATAACGGACTTCAATGACTAGACTATGGTTAGAGCGAGCGAATTCTTTGAATAAAATGATTGCAAAATTTACTCATATTAGATGCCAGAAATCGAAAGCACCTTCTCTGAATTTCTATAGAAACGTATTCCAGAGACACGTATGAATAGATTCAACAGTTAGAGGTGCAACTATATGGAGTTCACTCATAGGAATGTAATGATTTACTTGGTTTGTAAAATGAAACCCATGTGACAAACTAGTTAATTTTTCACTTGTATAATTAGACGCTGAACCGCAATGGATAATATGAACGTAAGAGAGAGTGATCACTTGGGGAAAACCATTGATGGCAATCCTGAGGCCAAGTGAATATGAGCCAAAGAAAGAAGAGAGTTAAGGGTTTAAGGGAATCAATCTGCTTTGTTGAACAATAAGCTCCTATCAAGAAAGCGTCTAATTGATGGACTAATGGCAGTGGTGAACAGAGATCAATATATTTGATGATGACTCTGCATGAAAGTATGCTCTTGAAACTCAAAGCCATAATAGCTACCGATTGTATTCGCTGTTTTAGTTTTGCCAAGAGCAGAATGTTCACATAATTAATTAGTGATGGAGTCATCTTAAAATGAACAGGCTGTGGAAAACTAACATTAAATTCAAAAACAAATATTAATTGATTAAAAGGATATGATAAAATTTTAATGCTTTTGCTTGAATACTGACAATTTCAGGTATTATTTATGTGATATTATTTCTTCTTAAAGGGTGCTGTTCGTTTATCATCAAATTATATAATAACTATGCAGTTGGCCCTATTAACATTTGATATTTATTCACCAGATTTTTCTCTCCTAGAGCAGACCTCAACTACAGTTAAGTAGGTTGACAAATAAACTCAAATATTTTGTTTACAACTTTCGAACCAAAGGTTGCTTAAAGGAGTAGACATCTACTTTTCTGGGTAGTTCTATTGCGAGTGCAGCTTTATTGAGGAAGTAGCTGAAAAGTATCTGTAAATAGTTTTGCAAATTGACCGACTCTGGTCAATGACCTCATTTCTCAGCATTCATGGCGCGTAAGTTTTTGACTAGAAAATTTATTATGAAATTTACCTGCGTCTTAGGGGCCGAAAGAATATTTATTATTTTTTATGAAATCTAATTCGAATAAATTCAGTTGGCCTTATAGGCTGGGTAATACGGTATGTTTGTAACTGAAGATATATTGACAAATGCCTTTTCAACCTTTGATGGTTGAATAGTATGAATATTTTTTGCCGTTAATTTTTTTTCGTGATTTAATACTGTCGATTTTATATTGTCGACCTAATGAAGGCTAGAAATTATAAAATTGGTAACCCTCGTCTTTGGACGTAATTTGTCCCGGTATTGACATTGCTGATTTGAAAAAATTATTACCATGAAATGATTCCGTTAAAATAATATTCACATTTTTTCATTCATTATTGTTTAAGTCCCTTTTCGTTTTTTTGTCGCTGTTTGTGTCGTTTATTTCTGATTTTGAATAATTTCAACAGGTATTCAGTTTCACTCGTCCCCTTGACTTAAAGATATTCTTTGTGAGGAATGATATTTGTGGCTATTTCCTTTGAGCCATACCTAGTGTGCTAAATATTATTACTCAGTGAAATCGCTGAAAAGGATGGAAAGTCATTGAAGGGAAGAACTGAAAGAACTGAGGCTCGGGGTTTAGAAAATGGAATGTTTCCAATTCTGGATTTCGAGTCTACAGCATTTTTTTCCGTTCTTTCTCAAATTCATTTCCGTAGTTAAAAATGCTGCTGTTGGTTTTACCATTCCCTATCGATAAAGTCATCGCCAGGTCCTTTTTTTCGATTTTTTCGTATACTAAGTGTATTTGCCAATTCATGAACATTTAAGAAGGTGATAATACTTGGGTAGTTTCACGTTAAAATGACTGAAAAGGGATAAAAATCACCTACCCATCACAGATTTCGACCATGCTTGGAAGATCTACTCCAACCGTGAGGGATTAGCTACTCTTCTGTCTCACATTTCTCTGGAAATATTTACCTAGAGAAGTGATCCTTAGTATAAGATCCTTTCTTATCTATTTGGTTTAGAAATACAACAGCTTTCCGTCAACGAGACACACGTAGGTGCACCCTTATCCCTTGTTATTAAGTAGCTCACTCTATATCCTATCGACTGCATCCAATTGTGTTAAGTCATTACGACTGGGTTAACTGATATCAGGCGTTAGAGGCACCTACTTCATATCATAATTGAATAAATATTTACTTTTTCTGACGACTGGGTATGTTAATACTAGGACGCCCGGACTTTCCAACATCATTCAACGCCTAAAGCGGGTCATTTTGACCCACTGCATTTAATGAAATAATTCCTCACTTTGCACTATTAAGTTTACATTTTTACAGTTTTTACTACAAATTTCCACTCTTTCTCTTTAAATTCATCGATATTTTCACTTTCTAACATTTATAACTTTGACAATATCGTTGATTTATTGATATATAAACTTACGGCATTTATGTCAATTTATAATTTTTGCAATTTTATTTTATTTTTCTTGCCTTTTGTGTCATGCTCAATATACTTCGAAGACCTTTTACATTATTTAAAACATATCTATTATTTTTTAAATTTCGGTTGCAATTAATAAGCTCAAAATATTATTTTTCGGTGGAAATAGGCATTTTCCCGAAAATCAATAGCATTTAACTGTGGGATTCTTATTATTACAGTGATGCACATTTATAAACCTGATATATTAGGAATAAAAAAAAAGTATTGTTTATATAATTATAATAAAAATTTACTGTTTTTTGTTAATACATTTGGCACATGTGTATACAATTTTATATTGCACGCTTCCCGCTGTCCTCCGTATTGCAGAATATGCCTTTTATTCCCTATATAATTCTCTGTAGTTTGACACCTCAGCCTGTGTGCAAATAATTTCAAAATTTGTCTATAATGTCAAAATGTTATTTTAGACCCCATCTCTTATTCGCGGAACCATTTTTTCACGGAAAATTTTTGAACAAAAACACATGTTAAAATGAATAAAAGTCACGGGAGGAAATCCAGCTCTCATTGAAAATGAAATAAAAATGAATTTAAAATCACGTTTGGGTCAAAATGACCGGTTTGGGCGTTCTAGTGTTAATGTATTACAAACGTACGTGAAAACGAAATAAGAATTTCACGTGTGGGGGTTGGACTTCGCAAAACTATTTTACCAATTTCAATCGATTTATGGTTCTTTTTTACCTCAAATATGGCATCTTATATAATATTTACTTTAAAGAATCAGCAGACAGAATATTTGTGTTTATTCCTACCAGCGTATCCCATGGTGGCGCCGTTTCTTTCGATGATGGCAAAAATGCATGACTAAAATTGGCGACTAAATTGATGGCGAATAAATTTGAACAAATTTTATGGGGCATCCTTCATCCCTTCGAAGGGAATGTTTTGGCACTTTTGTGTCAAAGGCGAATTTGTTTGTATCTTGCGAAAACATCAAGCGCCCATAATCCCAGGAAATGATACGTAGCAATAGCTTTTGCCACTCGTACTACTGCGTAGGCACAGCAAATAAATAGGCATTCCTGTGTAACACTGATCCACAAAATTAGGCTTTTTCTTCTTCCTCAGTAAAAAAGGCTGGTGAATATGAAATAATTTTTTGTCCTGACTTAAGACTCAGCTGTCGGATGTTTTCCATCAGGGTTTTTTGTGACACGCATTCAAGTTTCAATCTTTTGTTCTTTCGACTGGCATGCATTCCACAGCACTTCTGGGACTTCACCTGCTTCAGTATATTTTGCCAAAAAAACAAGCCTGCTTTAGGAAATCTTGCCATACTAACCAGTATTTCTCAAGATTTTCTGGGGAGATATCCAAGTCCAAGAAATGAATATTAAAAGAAGTTTTTGGCAACATCATAATTTTACATATATTTGAAAATTTGATTTGAGACTGCTTTAATTCTTAACTGTATTCTAGAGAAAATAGCCATTTAAACCTGTATTATAAGAGTGGAGTCCGCAGTTGTGGTAAATACTCCATGGCTGTCAATCAAATTCAAGACGTATTTCTCTGCCCATGTCTCCATTTTTACTTTGTTTACTCTGAAAACCTCCGAGTGATTAGTGCAACATGCGTATAAATTACTGATAAGTCGATTTTTGATGGGAAGTACTTAATAAGGCAAGTTTGTCATTACGGATTTTCGGCTACTTATTATCAGTAATATTTAGTGGGGTAGCTTTTTGTCATTTTGGAAAATATTAAGTAGTTCAAATGGAAATCGGGAAAATAAAGTTACACGCTTCGATATAATGTTTAATTCTTTCATGTTAGGGTTCTTCTTGGATTATGAGATGGAATACATGGCTTGTCATAAATTATTCTGTAATTATGGGATTAAGCACATACTGAGGATGAAAGCGAATTTCGATTAAAATTCAAGCGTAATATTTAAGTGATGGATATTTGAATAAATAAGTCCACTTACGTCATACTTGCGTTTTTCATAACCTTCCGTAGAATTTTCCCGTAAAATTGCATCCGCAGAGAGTGATTGCCTTGCGCGGGATGTCGTCTTATTTTCAGGTAAATACGGCATACGCAGAGCGATGCGATCCCGGTGTATATTTATATATACGAGACGATTATGTATATATCAATACATAAGGGAGATGAGAAGGATGGAGATGGGGGTGGTAAAAGATGAGGGTTGGATAACCGCGATATCTCTCTGTCTTGAATTATTCATGCGCAACTCCTCCATCACTTACCTCCCGACCGTCCCGTCGACTCCCGCCGCCCAACGCCACCGCCACCTTCCCATTAATTCATTTTTTAACCCAGAGAGAGAAGGAGAGAGAGGAGGAGAGAGCCTTCCTTTCCCCTCAATTTCCCTCCCACTGCTACCAGCATTCCTACTTATCTTATACTCCTTCTCTCCCTTCTCCGTTCTGGTTTGCCCTTATTCTCTCCCAAGCGTCTCATCCTCCCTATCTCTCCTTTCTCCCTTGATACCACACCCCTTACCCCCCTTACATTTATTTTCCTTTATTTTCTTCCCATCCCGAGGAGGAAGCCATTGAAAAACCATTACACCCCGCGACTCACCATATTGGGGTGGGTGGGATTCTCTAACCTCTCCTCGAGCCTTCTCCCTCAACTCATCCCATCCCTCCTCCTCTTCCTCCACTCTTTTGCATAACTTCCCCATCTCCTCTAAGTCTTCCTCCTCCGCTCCTCGCACAGATCGCGTGACGCTCTGTGGGAGGAGGTTATGCAAGGGGAGGAGGGGGTGGAGAGAGAAACTCTCGAAGGAGGTCCTTCTCAGGGCCTTTCTCTATCTCTCTCAGGGTTTTTGAATGAGTGTGTGTGTGTTCATGTGCTCTTGTATTTGTGCAGGGTGGGGGGGTGGGAGGGTAAAGGGATACGGGAAGTTTTGGTTGGTTGGATGAGCGTTATTGGGGGCGAGGGTTGTAGGGAGAAAAAGGTTTCGAAGGTGGCGTGGGGGAGGGAGGAGGAGGCGAAGGTTGTGGAGTTGAGAGGGAGGGAGATGCGTCCAATATTTCCTCGAGTATCTACTAGTGTTTCCCTTTCCTTATTTTGAGGAATGAAAATACATTTCGCCACGACTTTATTTGTTTTGTCCTGATAGGTGGTGTGGGGTGATGGTTGTTTGGCTGTACACAGCATCTTGAACCTTTTCCCGCTGCGAGTTTGTGGTTAAGAAGGCGCGTGTTGTAATTTATTTCTTGCAGATTATGGCTGGAGAAAGACTTCTGGTTACATAAATGACAATTTTAGCTTAAATGAAGATAACGTACCCCAAATGGTGTCATGATGCTGCAATATCTTATGCTCTGCATGGATCAATATAATAAATTTGTAACTGCGAGTATAACCACTAATTGTGCTAATGTATTCCAGAGAATAAAGGCGTATCCGTGACTGCAACATTCTTTCCAATATAATGATTCCTCTCGTATAGTGCTTTTCCCCTTTCTATTTTGACTCCGCGATCATTGTACAAAATCATAATCATCCATGTAAGTCGTGCGTTCTATTATATAGGGAGTTGTAGGCTTCATATCGGTCATACATTCTTTAAAATTGGAATCGTGTAATTATCTTAAAATTCATTTTATTTCTTAGGGTACAGTTTTACCATTTCAAAATTCACCAACTCCTGTGCCTGATTCCGTATGGAGTTCGCACAATGAAGACTTTGTTTACATTTTTTTCTACAAGATGGACAGAAATTCATCCGTGGCTGAACAGACCCAAGTTCTTCTCAGCCTTCAATGAGGATGTTTCTATTCGGAGAGGGTCGGAAAAAATATTCGAATTAGCACAAGTTTTCAGCGAGTGTCGAACACATTTAAGAACTGGCTATTGTGTACAAAGCTAGATTTTTTACGCGCTACTCTTTCTTGGCTCGATCTTTTTTTAACCTTTATCCGGGCGTGTCCTATTTTGTAGCGCCGGTAGGCGCGCGGCGGTAATTTACCACCTTTTGTTTTTCCGTCTTTTGTGTTCAATTCTTCATCGTAAATAATTATCGTTAGGATCAACTTGATGAATAAACGTAGTACACCTGCGAAACTAGCAGAGAGACTGGAGAACGTTTGATGATGACTGAGACGAAAGACAGCCGAGTCAAGCTAGGACTATTCTGGCATCTAGTATCATAATGTGTAACTGGAGAATACATGTCCTTCTCAGCATCCTGCATACCATCATGGAAACGTTGCGCGCGCTTTTATGAGTGAGGCGGTAAACTACCGCCCGCGCGCCCGGATAAAGGTTAAGATTATTTAACGTGATAAATTTTTCCTATGCAGGGAACTAATGGGTCATAAACAAGGATTTTGACGGCAGCTCTATCCATCGGTAGCGTTGGTCTATCAGGGGATAGAGATCTTGCGGAAGCAAAGTATGTAGGAATGGGATTCGCCTCCAAGAATGCGTTTCTGGAAATGAAGCAAGTGAGTTTCAAATCCATCGTTATATTCTCTCATTTATCCTTGAGACGTTGAAGAAGCTCTTACGTTGCTGTCAGCTAACATATTTAGTAACTGGATATATTTCCCGTTTGGATCCCATTATTGCTGTTATTATCCCGATAACTCTCTAAAATGCATCGCAATGGCCCTTGAAGCGTCAATTGCTGCAAACCGAATACCAGTTACGATGACCGATTTTCAACCAAGGAACCTATTGCAATTTTTGTAGTTGAGGTCATATAATAGGCTCCGAAAGTCATACCGAAGAAGAAATGTATATGGATACTTTCTAAGCTATCGCAATAAACTGTACTACAGGCTCATTCTCCAAATTGGTTCAGCTTGTTATTCCAGTATCAATAATATCCTTTTGTTTTGAAATGATGCATACAAGGAACTTTCCATAAAAACAAATGACTTCTTTCGCTCATTCCTAAAAGATTTTTTTCTAAAAGTTGGCAGTTCTACTGCCGATAAATGCCGATTTTAATTTTGTAGAAAAAATTATTGATTGTTTCACTTGATCATTACCAGTTATTACCCGTTATTTTTTACGTGAGGGTGTGCATAGTTCTTATTTTATAATCATCAACTAAGGCGCTAAAATCCATAAATGTCCCTTTTTTAGGTTGATTTTTTTTAACTTCTGTATATTTTTGGCAGTGTAAATAATGATTGGCCGAAACCCTTGGCTTTTCTTGGAAAATGGTCGATTCTCTAGTTTTATGGTGTAACCACCATAAAAAATGAATGGATAAAACTACTAGGAAATCACAACGTAACTATTCTTCATCCCTAAGTGCTGGAAGTGGTAAAATTGTAGATATCTGTTTTGGTTGGTTTCATATTCCTCGTCCATATTTCAGTATACTACTAGACCCATATAATAATTTAAAAGTAATGGATAAGTACTTAATTATTAAAATGTTAAGAATTGTGCGTGATATACAGTTGATGTTCAATGTGAGATACTTCATTAGGTACCGAATTTGTTTTGTCTTGTTTCTGCTTTTATCACAAGTGTCTTTAGCTTCCGCTAATGTTTAAGGATTCATTAAACTGCGACTGTGATTACCTATTAGAAGAAGGCATTACTATCCTAGATCCATAAATTACAATAAAATGATTGTGAATAGAAGATGCTTTTGGTTACGTGTAATCACTATCCTGCTCGTGGGCCTACTGCATTTTGCTAATGAAAGCTTTATTTTTCTTACTTTTATGAAGTGTGGCAACGGAAAAAATCTCTGTAGGTGCATGAAAATTTACGAGGGTCAGGTATCAGCCTGCAAAAAATTGAGGTACATAACACTTATTTTGGGTAATGCTTGCATGATCCGGCTCACGTCACTGGAACGTAGGAAATTTACAAACCTCTCTATAAAGGGTATATTTCAGTTATTGTAAAATACCACTGAAGTGAGTTTTGATTGGTATTATTGCTGCCTGAGATACTTGACGTTGGAATGCTTGGACGATTTAAATACGACTTACCACTCAAGTGAGACATTTAAAAGTGGTTATCGTACGTGCAAAACAATTTCAAGGCTTTTGTTTTTCATGAAACTAGGTGAAGCCTTGTAATAAGTATTAGATGTAAAGTTCCTGACAGTATCTGTAATTAACGATATTGTCATTTTCACTATTAACCCATCGTCATCAGCCACAAAGGACGCTGCAAATAAGGCAACTTTTTAGCGAGGCAGGTTTTGTTCTTATATGCTTTTGCTCAGTTAGTTTGATGTTGGAGAATATTTACACATAATGTTTGATTATGTTTCTTCTGCGTTGCAGTGGGCGAGTTTCTAGAGGGAAGCGAAATCTCGCAGCTGCAAGACCACCTTTAAGACCGAATCGAATGCTTCATTTGATATTTTTTAACCGGAGAATACCTTTCGAATCAAAAAAGAAAAGAATTACTTAGTTTCTCAATGTTTTTTAGGTCACCCACTGATGACTCTCTACTTCGATTCTTCCGGAGCTCTTTTGTATCAATGACCCAACAGGGCCGAGAAACTAAGTAAGCGACCTCTTTTTTGTTTTAGAATTTTTACGTTTTACAGCTACGGCTGTATAGTTCTAAATAGTGTGCCGTTAGCATGAAATAATGTTGGTACATCTGGCAAAAGTTGCCATTAACTGTACAGTTTGATTTATAGAACAACACATTTGCTGAATAACGTTATATTACCATTTGCAAAATTTTGAAAATCTATTTCCGATCATTGCTTTTAACAAATGATGTGGTACGAAGTCACTTGCACGGGTGTATATACACCAGGGTTGAAATTCGCCATGAAAAACCGGCAGTTGGTAGATCCGGATTCGAATCCCGGTCAAGTCAAATGATTTTTTCAAGGCAAATTTCAACCCTGGTGTTTGAAAATATACTTAAAAATTTCGTTAACTTTAACATGATTAAAGTTATTGCCACCGTGTTGGAGTGTTTAATGTTTCATCATTATTGGTCGCTCTACCTAAGATTGGTTGATTGCAGCCGTCCATCCTTCCCTATCTAATGCTAGTCCCTTACTCCCTGGAAGCTCTTCTTATGTATTTTCCTCATTATTTTATCCATAAGCTTATTCCTAGGATTGTTCTGGGAAGTTTTTTCTCTATTTTTCCTTCATTTATGTTCTTCATAAACCCATTTTGCCTGAGGGTGTGTCGAATCTGGTTCTTCTTTTCTGTACAGTGTTCCATATGGTGTTTTCTTCTTCTATCTTCGCTAAACTTAATCATTTCTAACTTGGTCCGTACATTTAATCTTCATAATCTTCCTCCAGCAGTAGTTTACGAAAGATTCTAGTCTGTTCTGATCTACTTTTCCAGTGGTCCATGCTTCCAATCCATAGAGTGCCACGCTCTACACGAATTTTTTCGCATATTGAATCTCCATAGTCCTATCTTCATTGAACCAAGCAGTTGCCTTTACATCATAAACACAATCTTTGCTGAGGCTATTTTTTGCTTGATGTCCTTCGTTATTCTTCAATCCCACGAAATGTACCTTCTAAAATAATGGAAGGATTCTGCTACTTCTAATTTCTCTCCTGTAAGTGTGACTACTGCATTAAGTTTCTCTCGACCACATACTCGGATTTTAGTATTCATCTTATTTATTTTCATATTGTATTCTCGGACAAAATGGTCCATTGATTTAGTTAATGGTTTCTATACTGCATATTTTAATTAAATTACGAATCATAATACGAAAAAAAGGGTTATGATTTAGAACGAAACTGGATTCAACTCCGACAAAATATTGAAAATGGCTAATTTTGGCCCCATAAAACATTTTCCGTGAATTCGACTTCATTGAAATTTTCAAAATCGGCAAAGCAGCCACCCTGACTAGGGCTATTTTGTGACTCTATTTAATCTTAAATGGAACTTATTACGAATTTTTCGATTGAATCAAACTATGTATCTTCTATGCAACCTATTTCTCAATTATACTCAGCGATATTCAATTGTGCATCGAAAACTCCAATAGTGACATCGAACGTTAACAGCTTTTGTCTTTTATAGTCTGGTTTTTGGGGAAAAATCTTCGTTTTGGTACCAATAGTTCAACTAAATAATCCTTTTCGTGGAAAATTACAACATAATGAATAATCGCTGTTTTGAAATACAGTAGCGACTCGATAATACGAAGTTGGCGGGACCGAAAAATCGGCACTTCGTATTTTGGAGTTTCGTAGTTTAGAACCTTTTTCATATATCGCGAAAAGTATTTCCCCTCTCCCCCCTGACTTCTCTGGTCTTTGGAAACATTTTAAAACGATTAATAGTCGTTATTAGAGAAAGCATTTGAAAAAATGCTTTTAAATCATGAGCTAAATGTCACAAACGTTCGTGAAATAATTATCACTGCTTAGTTCCATATGCAAATGATTTTTAGTTTGATATTATTTTCCTTGCAAAATTTTCGCCCTGTTTAGAAGACGCATATAAAGCAAGTTCTGCATTTTTATGAGACTTCAGCTTTGTTAATCTGCGGCTAATCAGGATGTGCAGCTGGGCGTTGTTTCTAGCATCTTCGCAGTTAAGACGGTAGCTGGCCCGACCGCGCTTCCAATCACCCTTTCTTTATACCTCAATCACAGATAAAATGAGCAAAAGACTCATTCCAGTTAAAAAAATCCTTCACAGGTCATTGTTTGTGGATTCTTTCCCGTCGCCTTCTGGATATATGAACTTGAGAAGAAATATTATTTCGTTCCAATTACTAATCGTATGACGACAAATTTGGCGTGATCTGGACATTTTCCATATCTTAATCACTTCGGAGTATACCAAGTTTCCGGTTCTAAATGGCTATAGTTTTTGGATCGATGGAATATTTACGTGGAGGTCATGGAGAATGATACCGAAGATAATAGAACCTCAGATCACTGTTCATTGAGAAAGAACGAACGCTTCAATTGCGGCCCAGAACATGACTTCGCATGCAATAACACCGCTTCACCAATCCAATTATTAACGATGTTTCTAACATCTACACAGTTAAGATGGTAGCTGGCCCGACCGTGCTTCCAATCGCCATTTTATTATCGCTTAATTATAGGTAAAAAGAGCAAAGGACAGTCCATTTAAAAAATCCTTCTCAGGTCACTATTTGTGGTTTCTTCCTCGTCGACTACTGGATATACGAAGTTGGGAAGAAATGTTATTTCGTTCCAAGCGAAACGGTTTCACCGCCCATTGTAGTTCGAGTAAGAAACATTAACTCATGACCAAGTTCCTTTTCACTGCGATGATTCGCGCTTACATTCGGCGAAACATTAATCCAGGAAATAAAGAACGATTACTTTTTTACCCTTCAACGCATAATCTGTTCGCGTCGTAGGTGCTATGCTGTACGCCATTTTATCCAATGGCGTCCTTATATGCCAACTTCGGTATGCTAAAACATAGAAGCCAATTAAATACTTCGTATTTAAAAAAGATGTCCGAATCACTCTTCGACTTTTGGAACATTTTATTCACAATAGTGTGAAAGAGAAACTTCATCCTAAATGGGCATCGCTGAATATTCCAGATCCAGCGTTCTCCATTCCATTATTTAGTTATTTTCTTTGCCGTCTGCGACTTACGTCTTCTATGCTTACTTTGTCGTGGAACATAAAACACGAAAATGAAATAGGGCCAACTGTTTGAAGCGTAACTTTGTAAAATTTACTCAAGGAGAACTTTAGAAGTGGTAGGGGTCACGGAAAAAATCTACCGCAGCTGAGGCTGAAACCTAACTCCTTTTAGAGGTAAAATCCTGATAAAGACAATAAGTTTTCGCAGAGAAGTATTTCCGTAGTTAGATTCTTCTAAACGCCGGGTGATTTTGAAATGGAGCGCATCAGAATCCAGTTCATACCCATGTTGTGTCATATCTGCGTGTTAAAATCCCAAGGACTCAAAGTTACTCAGGCCATCACAATGAAATCTGATTCAATCGGTTATTTATCTCGTGGAAATCAGGAATAGCAGTGATGATATATCAAATGTAATGTATCAAGGCCTGGTTACACAACGAATTCACCGTAGTAATTAATGGATTAAAGTTGGATCCAGTTAAATTTCATGAAGTTACCCCAACAACGTCTTGGAGTTAGATAAAAAACAAGGCTTCCGTGGGGATTTTATTTTAAGATCTGTTTTCTGGTTTACTTATGCATAGAACTAAACTTCATAAAATGATATTTCGCGGAAGACGGCTTTATCGGGTTGAAGTGTCGTAGCGGTTCGTCACAGGTCTTATCTAATAAATAAAAATGTTTATTTGTTCAACTTCTATGCGTTCCAAAACCATTCATCAGATTGCGATGAAATTTTAATGAGTTGTTGGTCACGCGCCCGCCAAGGTTTCTAAATTATTTAAACCATTGTACACTAGGTAAAACGTGAGTCGCTTCAACAAATGAGTTTTGGCACGCGAGCTTCACAAAAAAGCGAGGAACGACAAGCAAGCAACGAAGCAGATCGTTTACGATTTGCTCAATTACGTCAATCAGAAACATATCAGTAAGACATAATTTGTGTTAAATAGTACGTAATTTATTTCTACGTGGAATAAGACTGGTGCAGTGATCTCTTTGTTTGCATTTTTATTTAACATTCACATTTATTGCGCTCGATTTTCGTATACGCGTCGCTATTTCGTATACCAGTTCCTATACCAGTTACCAGGGAAAACCAGTTTTTTTATCACTGTGCATGAGTCATTAGGACTCAGTAAATTGTGGCAGAAAGGGTCATTTTTAAGAATGGTCATCAGTGTCATTTTAGATGTGTGTGGAAACATACCTTCACTTTGCCTCTTCGTGCCAAATTTTCGGAGACGGAGTTGAGGATGGTTTTAAGCGCTCTTTGTTTCTTTCGTCGAGAAGCCGAGAAATGTGTTGACAAAGTTGATGGGAAGTGGTCAAAAAATACCTCTGGTTATATTTTGGTGAGTGTAGCAATTTTTATCGTTTGCAGCAGTATGTTACTACGAGCGAAGTAGTTTTCCCCCGCCGGTAAATGCTTGCAGTAGGCAATTCCTCGCGTGTCTTGCGGACAACCCTCTGACTGGGCAACAGCGCGCGCCTCTTCCTTTCTCTTCCGGGCATACTTCTGGCAGTTCAGCATGCTCTTTTTCCAAAACAAATGTTAATCGATACTGATTAACCAAAGAATTCGTGTAAGATTTTATAAGTGGATTCATGATGATGAACTCGATAGATTGAAGAAGATCCAAACGGCGGTTTTCAAGGATTCGCGGAGTGGAAAGTAACGCAGTCTTGCAATTTTATCAATAATTAAAATACTAATGCACTAAATAATATGAAACTTCGTATGATTCTTAAAAAAATCTTTGCTGCAATATTTGTGAAGGAAATTCCGATATCTTGATCAGTGTTGTTATAACGCAGCCGTAAATGTGATGCATCCGTCCGGTACCCGGAAAGTGCGCTAAAATTCTGTTGTTAAGCACACTGAAATCAATATAAACGGTTAAAAGTTTTTTATACAATCACTAAACGTAGAAATAAACAAGCTATGATTTGGTGTACTTCATTTTAAAATCGATTGAGCCGTCTTTGAGATATCAGTCTCCAAACTTGGGCGATGGAATTTTGCAACGGATATAGGTCTCAAATTCTTTTAGGGAACGATTTTGAACCCAGAAAAAGCCTTTGCTACGCATGTTGGACACAGAAAATACATTACAATATTATATTATTGAGCCACTTCCCCGACTGGGTCATCTGTTTCAAAATTAGAAATAAACAGTTTTAAATGCTAAATTATATCAATCGCGGGGCCGGCTATACCCTCGTAAATTCTTGGAAACTTTTTTTTTCTCTAGAAATATGGAAAATGGCGGGAGTAAACGCGGGTTTATTCATAGGTAAGCCATTGATTTAGGTATGACTGCGACAGGTATCCTAGTCCTATTTCCCATCATTTAATCGCGTCATCTTCCGTTCAAGCGCTCAATAAATTAAAATTTCCCCTAATAGCGCATGTCAGTGAGTTGGTACGCGTTGAAACGCATAAGTTATAACCAAAACATAATTGTTTACATCATGGAAATGCAGCTAACAGTTAAAACAAAAATAAAATAAGGGAAAATTTGCCTCAAGCTACCATTTTCCTCGTTACTCGCTAAATTATCCACGACTAAAACTTGATAAATAAACGTGTGACTAAGGCAGTTGTGAGAGATAAACGCACTTAAATTCACTCATTATACAATATTAATAGATTATATTCGGCCACGCTGATTTGTTTGGTGTCTACGTCAGTAAATAGAGAGCTTTTCTGCCGCAATTTCCTCTCAAGGTTTGTAAAAACGAACTCAGTTTCTCTGTGGGGACTGGGTCCGAGGTTCGTATTGTCGAAAATTTCGTATTTTTGAAACTTCGTATTTTCGAATAGCGCCATGTATTTAGCATAGCCTTTAGTCGGGACCAACAGTTTTGCTTCGTAAAATCAAAACTTCGTATTGTCGAGTTGCTACTGTATGTATTTTCTCATATTCAGTGTGTAAGTATGCTCAGTGTTCTGTATAACACTCGTATCAATTTTTCATCAGCCATTATTATTCTGGGGCCCATTTCTTTTTTATCCGCGCTTCCATATTTTCCGTCACTGACTTGAGGGTTGCCGACTGCGCCGGGCGGGCAGACATCGCGTTGACACTGAGGGCCATCACGTGTCCCCTCCGGCAGCAGATATCCCATCATCATCCCCATTATTCTCCTGCTCCCCTCCTCATAACCCCTAACATTTCTCTGCCTTTTCCTGCATTCTTTCTTTTTCTGGCTGTTATTTCTACTCCTCAGTTCAGGCACCCCTTATTATGAACATGACGTCTTTTCAGTCAAAGCTTTCTTTCCTCCTCCCCTAAGTAGAGTTATTATATTTTGTCTTTTCTCTTCCTCACCATTTACTGAAATCGGAATTGCGAAGGAGCAATTTTCAAAACTTAGCAACGAAGAGGATCAGTCCGTCGGTATGATTGATTAGATGTTTCCCTGTCCTGAAATCGTCTTCTAACGAACGCAGGCGATTTGTAACATTTTTCGTTATCTGAGGATATCATTTCTCAGTTTGATATTTCCAAAATGTCCTTCATTATCTGGAATGGAAGGTTAAATGAATAAACTCTGTTATTTCGTTGTGTTTTCCGAAGTCTTTCATCATCTGTCCTACTCCCTCTGAAAATTTGTTGATAATTGCCGTTATTTTTGTCAATTGTGGTGAGCTATATACGGAATTATTGAGTAACTGTGTATGTGCTGGATGTAAAAATTCAAAATAAGAGATATTCAATAGATTTAGAACTATTGGCAATTAAAACAATGAAAAAATCCCAAAGTTAGACCTTAGAATCCCGTCGTCTGTTTTGGACTCTGAGACCTCGACGCATGCTTGGTTGACAGACTGGTGTCTTAACTGACATTAGTGCCTTTAATGACACAGTTGCCTATCTGCTGTGTGGAATGACGCCCTAACAAGGGTTGAGATGACTTTCCGTTACCACCTTAAATTTTAGTCAACGCTGTAGTTGCCATCTCCTATCTTAATCAGTATTTACTGGGTTAAAACAAAGAATAAGGAGTAAGTGTTTAATACGGATGGTTAAATCATTTTTCAAGTTATGAGGCGGATACTGTTTGGCCTTTGGTATTTCTACTTTGGTGCATGGAGAAACGTTTAAGATAATTTACCTACATGTGATATGACTTAAAGTAAGCTGGTGGTCTTGGTCATTGCAGGTACTTATTGAGCCATGAGCGATGTAAAAATGTTATTTACGTCGCGTTTAACACTTTTTGTGTGGGAAATATTAGAATGTCTAACATTTTTTATTTCAAAATAAAAACGTTTCTCGTCTCCGTCGTCTGTGCGGGATAGCCTCGGGGAACTTTTTTCGGCGCCCTTTCCATATCTCACTGCTCTCTCTCTCCCTCTCTTCATTTCCTTCCTGCCCCACCCCGCCCCTTCTTGCCCCCGCTTTCCAAGCCGGTGGCTCCTTAAGAATATCCTCTTTTCCTTCGACCCTTCAAAAATATTCCATCTCCTGCGTCCCGGCCTCCCACTCTCGCTCCTCCTCTCCACTCCACCCCGTCCCATCTCATCTCCCCGGCAACCACGTTCCTCCTTATCCGTCCCGGTCCCACCCACCCACACCCCCTTGCGACCCCTCCCTCGCCCTCTCAAACGCTCCCTTCACACTTTTTCTTCCTCCCTTTCGTCTACCTCCCCCATACACGTATCTTTCCTACCCTGCCAAACCTTCTTCCACTCCCTCCCCGTATCCCTATCTATGCTAGCCTCTCCCTTCCCTTTCGTCACCCTTGATCATTCACGCCCTCACATTTCCTTCCCAGGACGGGTCCACCATCTTGCGTCCTCCCACCTCACCCCCTCGGCACCATTACCCCCTTGCCCCCACTCTCTGCATTACACTTTTTTCCTCTGTCTCCCCTCACACACGTCTCCCAGTCCTCACATCTTTCTTTCTTTCAGACTCCGCCATCATCCTCCTTCCCCTCCCCCTACCAAATGCGCGGCCCTCTTTATTCCTCACGTAGCACCGAACCCCTCCCTCGGGGGAATAGCGCACAACCACCCACATCTATGCGAGGGGCCGTCCTCCTCGCCTTCCTATCCGACCAACCGTCATCTACCATCGTCGTCCCCCTTCTCCTTCCATGCCGTCTCCTTTCGTCGCCTTATTCTTACTTCCCTTTCAGATCACCATTCAAAAGCAGTGCGTCCCTCCCTTCTTGTTCTCCCTGACTAATCCCTCGTCCTACCCACCCTGCCTTTTTTCCCGGAAAAAATACAAAAAACTCCCGCTTTCCCATTTCCGTGCCGTCGGTGTTTCTCACCTCCTCTTCCTCGGCATTGCTGTTTCTGCTCTTATTCCCTCGAATACTTTTTTCTCCATTCTTTCAGAATTTTTTCGGTTTGTGCTTCCTTTTTGAAAAATATATCTAACTCCTCTCTCTTTCTCCCTCACCTTACATTTATATTTCCTGGATATGTCCCTCACATATTGTTATCCCTTTCCATTCTTCGTCCTTCCTTATTTCTCACTTGGGGTACGTTATTCTTACTCTAATTGATCTGATTGAACTGATCTAATTGACCTGATCTAATTAAGAGGTCAGCATTGAATTATGCCACTTCTACAGTTACAATTTACCTCTAACAGTAACCCTAATGAGTCTGATTTACTTGTGAAAAGGATTAATTTCTAATCGAGCTTTATTGACCTGTTCTGTTTCCTTGACTTATTTTCTTTGAAGCTTTACATCCTTAACAACACTTCCAATATTCAATGGTACTTGATTCAGTTAAGTATCATTCGAATTAAACAAACTAAAGTAATTCCCATGACTCTCTTACGTTAAAATCTTTCTATTTTCAATAATTTTTTTAAAGAATGGTACGTGTCAACAACGTGTAGACGACCTCTCTAAGTTTTCTCTTGTAGCCAACTCTCCCATGTATTGTGATCTCTATTCGCATTTGTATTTCTATACATCACTTCATATTTCATCCTTATTCTCGGAGCAACTACTAAGGTGAGCGACCTCCATGGTAGTTCTCTTGACAGGTTTCGTTCGGTGGGGGGATGTTAGAAATTTCTCTTTTCGAATGCTTCGATGCTGGAGGCGAAGAGAATGGAGGAGGTCAGAGGACGGAGGGTAAAGGGTGAGTTCTGGAGGGGGACGGAAGGGAGAGAAGACAAGATGAACGAAAGATAGAAGTGAGGGAGAAGAGGTTGGATTTGAAAGCGGCGGGAAAAGAAAAAAATTAAGAATAATCGTTCGCCTTCCCCGGAGGTGATGGAGGAAAAGGAGCAGCAAGTGTGAAGGGGTGGTATTCAGGAGAGTGAGAGTTTGCAGGCAGAGGAGAGAAAAGAGGGAGGCTTACAAAAAAATGTGTCTTAAAAAGAGCGAACTTCTTGAAGGGTACTTAACGGTTCAGTCCCCCACTGCCGGAGGAAGTAAAGAAAAGGAGAGCTACGCGTTCAAAAATTCAAGCATAAAAATTTTTAAAGGACATGATTGGATTGCTGGCCATAAGAGGTATACTTACAATTGATTTGTCTATATTTTGCTTCTGAAAAACTGATGGTCCTCAATTGATTCTTAATACACCTGCAATCATTACATATTTTATGATATATGCGATAAATGATTCTAAATTAAATTGTTGTGATATTTATGTATATTCGGTTTGTAAACATTAATACAGCGCTATCCGATGCCCTGCCGACATTGTTCTCTTGCCATCAAGAGGGTCCTATTGTAACTACTTTTCTCTTATTGCCATTTCGATGCCTTCTATCCAACTTAATCTGGGCCTTCTTTTTTCTACCTTGTGGATTCCACGTTGAAATTTTCTTAGGTAATCTCTCGTTTGTCGTACATTGTATGTGACCATACCACACGAGCTGTTTTTTTCATGTCATTGGCTATTGTGTGAGTGACTCCCATTATATTTCTTATTCTCTCATTCGTGTTTCTTTCCCGTCTGAATATTTCCTCAGATCGTCTCCAGTAATCCATCTCTGTAACATTAAGCATTTATTTTGTTTTATCCTTCATCTGCCATATTTCCCATACGTGATAAAGCTTATTGCAATTGGATTTTATGTTCTCTTTTTATTAGCTTTGGGTATACTTTGGTCACATAAAATGCTATTCAACATGGATATGTCCCTTTTCCCTTACAAATTTCTTACTTTAATTGCACCATCAAGGGTTCCATTTTAGAGTTATTTTAACACCCAAGTATTTGTATTCTTGGCAGTATTGTATTTCCAATCCATCATCTAGCATACTGTTCTCTTCTTCATCTACATCTGCATCTACATAATACCCTGCGAGCCGCCGCATGGGCGTGTGGCAGGGGGTGCTAGGTTAGCGGAAAGGAGTTTTTGTACCTATCTGTTCGGCAGTGTATCTCTCTTATATTATCGCTTCTGTCAGACCTAGTGATGTAGTGAGGCGTCATGATAATATTCTTTGTGTCGCTCTGAAAATCATCAGTTCTGAATTTCTCAAACAAGCTAAGCCAAGCGTGTAGCCTCCGAGTCTCTAGGGGCTCCCACCTTAATGCCTCTAAAAGTTGGGATACACTGTATGTACGCTCATAGCAGTTTTATTGTGCTCCTCCAATGCACATATTTCGAGGCTTACTGATATTAATTTCCAGACCCCAATTTCTGTATTCTTCAATCAGCTTACGTGCCATGTAAGAGAAGTCATCGTGGTCCTGGGCTATCAGTATTTGATCATTTGCAAAGCACAAGGAATATAAGGTGCTAGTACTTATCAAAGGGATACCCATTCCTTTACATTTCATTTTCCATTTCTATTGTATTTGTTCCAAGTATATCTTGAATAATGTTGGGTAGATGCAGCTACCCTGTTTCAACCCAGAAGCCTAAAGGTTCATCATTAGGTTAAAAAACTCTGCTGCGGCCGATCATTTTATAGGCACATTGGTCGTCGACCGTGGAAAACCCTGGTATGGAATTCTTCCAGCGCATAAAATTCACTCGCTGTAGAACATAATGGTGAATTTAAATTAGTAATAGTATTTGATACTTAGACGGAATAAAAGCCCTAGTCATCTTGGTCTTAGGTTTCAGAGTAACTCACTCCTTCTTTTCCTCAATTTTTCTGAGGGGGATAATTTTTGCAACTGCCTGTTACGCTATACCTCCCGCCCACATCGCGGTGGTATTGGATGGATTCTAATTTTTTTTGGCTCGCCCAGAGCCTCTCTCTCTTTCTTTTTCCTCTTCCCCGCTCCGTTTGATTAAATAACCACCGATTTTGCGAGGTTTTCCTTCGACTGCTAAGCTATTCCAGACACGTCGGCGGGGGATGGAGGGGGGAGTGACAGGGGGTTGCGGAGGAAAAGAAGAAAAGAGTGGTGAAGGGAAGGGCACGTTTGAGTGGGAGGGAGAGAATGAAAGGAAAATAAAAAAGGTGAACGCAAAAAACGGATAATAGAATAGAGAACAAAAGTCTTGTGGCCAATCATCCGCGTTTGCATGTGAGTGTGTTGCTCGAACGAGCAACGTTTTTGCAGAGGAGGAGGTGGAAAAACCTCTCCGGAAAACACAAGGCCCGCAACCCTCCCCTCAAACCTCGTCATTCGTTAATATCTCTTTCTTTCCAATTGCGACCCTCCCTTCCTCTTAATATATATTTCTATCTTCTTGCTCAGCTTTTTCTTCTCTTCGAAGATGAAAATTTCGGGAAATGGGAGGGGGGGAGGAGTAATTCGGGAGATGGTTTAGGTCGCTGCCCCCCTCCCTCCCTGCGCTCTCCTCCTCCTTCCCAATATGTATATCGCGTGAGCACTCTTCCTAAGCTACCGGGTAGGTCGGTTCGCATTTTTGGGCGGCGCACTACGTGGTGGGAGAACCTGATGACGGGGTGAAGTGTGTGGGCACGAGTAAAGAGTAGAGGGGAGTTTTGAAGGGGCGGCGGCCCTGTTGGAAGGCGGCCCCTCATCTCTCTCCTCTCAAAGTGGAGAAAGGGGCGACCCGGGCGTTTCGGGATGGAATATTCTCTCCTGAAAAGGCGGTCACGTCCGCGGTTTTTTGTAGTTGGGTCCGCCATGATGGAATATCCGGGGCCGCGCTTTTATTTTTTTCTTCTTTTTTTCTATTTATACGGGACGTAGCAGGGCGTCGAGATATAGAGGGAGGGGAGGTTGGAGAAGGAGGAGACGGTTTGGTTGGATAGAGGATGGAAAAGACCTGCCGCCTCTCCCTCCTCCTCCCCTATTCCTTATCCAACTCCCACTCCACCATATCCAACCTCCTCAACGTTCCACCCTCTTTTCCCAATCTCCTTCTCTTTCCGCAGGTTGAGCGAGATGGGCGCTGTATCGCGTGGGTGGGAATGTAAAGATCGGGGATGAGGATGTGGGGTGGGGGATAAGGTGGAGGAGAAGGCGGATGTGGATGTGGGGCGGCGTAGGAAATATACCGCGCGGAGCGATGGGCTAGAGGGTCCAATGGTGGGGGAGGGAGGGATTGAAGCATGTGGGTGGACGAGGTAGAAAGGAGCAGGCGAGTGGTGTAGGGAAGAGGATGGTTTTGATGGTGGAGGAGGAGGTGAGAGGGAGAGAGACGAGGACGGTGGACTGTGTGGATATATAGTATATGTGTGTGGGTGGAAGGGTACGTGGAGTTGAGGGCAGAATGGAAGAAGGGGGCGACATGAGATAAGGAGGCGCCTTGAGAGAGGTGAGAGAAGAAACGATAAAAAGGAATATAAAAGATGAGAGGTGGTGGAGTGCAAGGGGGAACCTCGCGACCTTCCTTTCCCTCGATATGAGGGAATCTCGAGTGTGGGATGAGGAACCGGGGGCCCCAGAGGAGGAAGCAAACATGGAGGGCGTGGGGCGGAGAGGATATGGAGTTCCGCGATAGGGGCATGCGTGTGTTTGTTTGATCCCTCCCTCTTATTCCCCCCTAGGCGCTTTGTCTTTCTCTTTCATCTTGTAAACCTCGTGTTTTGTGAGCTAAAAATTCAAGAAGTATTGCTCGATCTCATGTAACCCTACTCTTTGCCCGTATCCGGGCCGCCGTATGAGGAATATTCTTATGCAATATATTTCTTGTTCTAATATCCTGCATACTATTCCTATTTCTTCTATCAATTGCTTAGAAATATTTTTCTTTGTTTTAGTATACAGTCACAAAATATGATATTTTTGACGCGTTGTCCTAAGTTTTATAATATGCTACGCTGATTTTTTTGACTTTTTACGGTCACTGCAATGAATTGACTGGCCGAGTAGTTTATATTGGGCCTAATGCTAATCTGATTTAATCAGCTCTCCTTGCACTGACTCCGTCTATGTATACTTATTGTCTGATCAATACAATTTCAAATACCATACGCTTTCATAATTCGGTATGATCAGAACTGTTGATAACGGATATGTCATTTTACTTTTTGAAGTGTCTCCTTGTACCTATACCCTTATAGTCAACTTCTTATTTTATTCGCATTAGCAAGTTCAAATTGATTTCAGAAACATAATTAGTGCTCTGGAATAGATACCATGATCACTGATCACCCGTAGATGTAATCTCTGAAAAAATGAACTGAAATACCTCGGTGAGAATTTAGTTGAATTTGTAGTTGTAGTTTTCTGTTCAAGCTCATTTCATGCCTGGTACTAACTTTAACAAATAATTTGCTTAATAGTGATGGATTTTGTGTTAATTATTAGTGATTTGTCGTGATAAATCATAAGCTTTTTAGTTTGTACTCCTGCTACTTTTTGAATGAATACTTATTTTACTAGAACTATGAATTTTGCTTTGAAGGCACATGATTATGTGATCCGAACGTATTAGATTATTGATTCGAAACAGTGCTAAGACTTAGTACAATTTCTTTGAAGAAAGTAGAATGAAAGATATGAATTATTGAAATTTATTACTTTTAAATTCTGGCTGAAATGATTAATATTATAGTTACTCTAACGACTACAGTCATATTCCCCTATCGTGTATTCCATTTCTCAGATATTTGCGATCGGGGAACTCAACTCGATGTTTTTTTCAGTTTTTTTTGTTATTTTCATTAATCAAAGATACCCATTTGTGTTTACATTCGCTAGACACAAAGTTTATTGCGCATTCAGGTCTAAATTTGGCGGAAAAGACTGTGAAAAACAATTATATACATTTTTATATTAACATGGCCCCTCCCCATATTTATTTCTTCGTCTTTTTAAAAATGTCTGTCTTAGTGCGTAACTGGAACGATTTTTACTCTGTTGTCTAGCTTAGTTATTCAAGTTTTTTCTCGACTTTCTATTCATCGTTATTCATTGCTGACTTATAAAATTACCTTCATTCTCTTACTCTCCTTTCCTATTTCATGCATATAAAGTTCCCACTCTTAGAAGGACCCGGTGTATTTTCTTTTTTTCTTTCTTTTCGTTATTTACCCATGGTAAGTACATAAGGGCCGCCATGTTCCTTCACCCATTAATTTATACGATAACTTTTTAAAGCTGCCAGTTTTTTCGCTCTTCTCCTTTCTTTCTTTCCTCTCGCCCGTTCCCTGGCCATCCCTTGTCTTCCACCGAATGCTTTGCTTGAGCCTTTTCTTTTTCCATCAAAAGATTTAAGGATAGCGAAGCGAATTCCCTCCGAGACCCAATGCGAGGTGATTAATGACACAAGAGGGTTTCCCAAATCGTAATGGAGATTATACCATTGATGCTGAGAGGGGAAAGAGAGCTGTAATATAACGAAAATGTTTGCGAATTAAGTGATCTCTCGTTTGATCTTTTAAAGGGTAGTCTGTGACAAGGGAACACCTGTGGCGTACGCAGATGATCGCTCAGAATGCGGTTATTTTTTTACGATGGAATAAACCGACCTCGTGTTCGGAAATAAGTCATCTTTCTGGCGGAGGAAAAAAATTACTAGCATGTTATATTATAATCATTTTTAGAAATTCTTAGCCCATAAAATTCATCCCGTAACAGGTGAAACAATATCAAAATGGAATAGACTTCTCTGGTGTGGGTTTTTAATCCAGTTTGTCTTAAGCTTTCAATTTTTTCAGTTGAATTGAACGGGGTGAATCCGCCCATTAAACATTAATTTTAAACCAAAGAATTTAAGATTAATATAGATAGGCTGTCGTCATTTTGTGCTATTGCTTTGTCTTTATGTTACCTGTTTTTATTCTTCTAATGGCACTAATTTTCCTCGGCTCGGCCCTCGGCTACCTTTAATAATAAACGCTAAATTAATAAGGTAAATGTTATTTTTGCATCTTTAAAATTTCAATTTGATCCTCTCTACTCAATGTTCTCACTCCTACGCCGTAGACATTTAGCTTAAGAATGTATCTACAGGAGTAATTGATTGTAAAAAATAGGATAATGCAATACTTAATGTTGAGAAATAGTTGCGATGACCGTTGACCTGAGGGATTGTGTGTGGTAGTATAAGCAAAGTGCTACTACCAACAGTCTGAGGGACCATTAATGCAAACATTAAAAATAATATGGATTATCTTACTGTCGACTTAATTGGACGCAGCATTATCGACTTCGTAATCATCCTTATGCTCCCTTGCAATCAGACTGATTGTGAGAGATTCGAGGGCACCTTCTACCGATTATTAATTTTTAGTTTATGCGTTGTAAATATTTAGATTCTATGGTTTTTACGGTATATTGCTAGCATGAAGTGTTTCTAAAAGCTGAAACTATTTGGAATGCTGTATCTATGCTCCATATGAGGTTAACTATAAATGCGTGGTCAGGGCTTTGATGGCTGAAGTGTTTTTTTTAACGTTTTTTCAACATTGCACTTGGCAAAAAACTCTGGTGCGTGCTCAGATATCGTTTCTCAGTTCCTCAGAAAACGCTAAAAAAACTGCCACCCCGCCATTTGCGATTGGCGAGTCGAGTGGAAAAAATATTTGGCCAGAAGGGTGCGTGGAGATAGTGCAATAGAGGGGAGAGGCTGAGTGACAGGCCCAAGGGCTAAAGGGAGCGGTTGGAAGAATGGTTTCGGGGAAAAATAGTGCGAGATATCCGGAGAAAAAACTCGATGGTCTTTTGTTTGCTCACATTCCGTGATCGAGAGTTTTTGGGGCTCTCACCCCCCCTCTTTCTCTGGTGCGCACCAGACGGCCCCGGTGACTGAGTGTCCCTGGCTCAGGCTGACGTCTCGGGCCAAGGATAAATGGCAAACTCAAGTGTGTAAGGCATCACCTCCGAGGGGTGGAGGGCGTGAGGGAAGGTGGGCGGGGAGAGGTAAGTGTTGGACAAGAGGAGACGGTATAGGGAGCCGGGATCTTGGAGAGAAGGAAGGAGCAAAGGGCCAACCCCTCCTCCTTTGGGAGAGGGAGTTGGTTGCTTCCATAAGAGCGTGATGGAGAAAAAGAAGGGTCCTAGGATGATACCTTGAGGGCGGGGCAGGTGTTCTCGGAGGATACGGCGGCATTCCGAACAAATGGGCGGACATAACAGCGTCTCGGCGTCGGGGGGAGGGAGAGATGGTTGGTAAACGCATCGTAGAAATTCAGTAGGGGTGGGTGGCGCGGCGGTAAGACGGGTCTTATGAGAAAGCACGGCGTTAAATCTCCTTAACTCGGTTTCATGTGCGTGTGCATGCGGTAGATAGCAGTGAAAAGTATGCTTTCGAGCTCGGGAGGAGAGGTGGGAAGATTTAAAGAGTGTTGATTTTTTGCTCGCGTATAGTAAGTGAAAACTGCGTCTATGTGTACTGTACCGACGGATAAAAAGGGATGTATTATGTCCCTCATTATATAAAATGTCGAGCATACACTGTGCATCCTACTATAGCTTTTTTATGGCTTACCTATTCGAAGAATGTTGCGCATCTCTAAGAATTGGCCTTTTCATTTTTACTTTGCATGCATGGGAATGTGCAAAGATGCTTGGTGGTGCGTGTTCGTATTTCCGGCGGTTTGAAAGTGTTTGCTGATAGGCACGCGCATATCTAGTTGAAAATATTTGTGTTTGGATCGCGGTAAAATTTCAAAGCTCTTAAGAAAGCTCCCCGAATGCAAAGAAGATGGCGTAATTGGAAATGAGGGTTGAGCTGGAGATACGACAAAGCACTGTGAGGCAGGGCGATAATGTCCCCCGGCTTAGCGGATATGGGGAACGGAGGTGCTCAAAAAAAGTTTGGGTTGGCTTGGAGAAGTATGCACACATCATTCCTCAGGTGGAGGTTCAAATATGGACGTGATCAGCTTCTATTTTATCTAGATTACTCTTCCCTTTGAAGCGTATGGTTTTAAGTGCCGGTATTTTTTACACTCAGATATGTTTTATGAAGCTATGTAAGAAGATGGTATGGTGAGGTGAGAGAGAGGACCTTCCACTCGACGTTGCGGCTATGAAGAACGGAAATGCTCGAAAAGGAGGAGTAATATTGGCCCGAAGAAATATAAACACATCTTTCCGCGGTTGAACGATCAAATGTGGGCATGATCGGCGTTCTATTTTATCTAGGACTCTCCTCTCCTCGAAGCGTAAGGTTTTTAAGAGGCGGCTTTTTTTCCTCAGAGATACGTTAAAGTTATATAGGAAGATGAAATGGTGAGGTCGTTGGGGTGAGGGTGGCGAATCGGTGTGGGGGATGAGGGCATTGGGGAGGAGAGGGGAGCGGGTAATCTTAAAGACGGCAGTGCGTGCGAGATGGAGTCTTTTCGGAGGAGGCGGGGTAAGGGGTGGTGAGGCACGGTTCGGGTCGATGAGATAGTAGCGGGGTGGGCGGTGTCGGTGGGCGGGGAGGGAGGGTTCGGAAGGGCACGAGAGGTGTGGGGGCGAAAGCAGCAGATATGGGGCGAGACGGATGAGAACCGTGGCAGGCTCGGTGCGGAAGATGGATGCGAGCTAGTGCGAGACAAATGACGGTCGGAGGAGCGTGGAGGGGGTTGGGGTGTGGTGCGGGAGAGGACTTTTTCGTGTCTCACGGGAGGAGATGGTTTTGCGCGGTTAGAGAGGAGATGAGAGTGGTGGGGGGTGGGTAGGACGAGGAAGTGGCGGGAATGTCGTCAGATGGAGAAGGGGGGAGGATATAGGGAATGGGAGGAAGAATATGGGAAGAGTTTTTCTTCTTTCCCCTCGCGGTTATCTCCCTTGTAGAATACCCTACCTAACAACTAGTCATCTTTCTCTGCTTTTTTACCAGTTCGCAAAAAATATATGGGCAGGTGATTGATGCGATCCTGTGGGTGGTGGATGGAGGTGGAGAGAAATGCTCGACTTTGATCTGTCTTGTCTTCCATTCCCGCCCACTATTTCTCGCCACATTCTCTTCCTCTCTCTCTCTCTCTCTCTCCTTTTCTATATCTCAAGACGAAAGCGTGCGCGAACACCCTCTCGTGGATCTTGGAGTATTTGAGAAAAGGGGTGAAAATCCCCAGTTGTCTAACATTTTTTTGGGGGGCAAAGGAGTGGGATTTGTGGGAATGACTTTCGCGAAGAAAAACATGCTCCACTGTTTGTCCCACATCTTCTCCCAAGACGTTTCCCGCCTTTAATCCCCTCATTCCTCTGCTAAATTGCAATTTACAATCTTGCGATCTCGGGACGTGTGGTCCCCTTGACGCCTGTTTGATTAGGGCGTTTTAAAACCGCGGATCAAGCGCTTATCGCGTGATAAATGGGTGAGACTTAGTTTCTCACTCCAAGAATGGTTTTTAGGGCCATATCTAGTTCTCCTCATTGTCGCACAGTAGTGCAGTGACCGGTAATTGTATCGTTTAAAAACGTCGTGAGTTTTTCGTCAAAATATTTGCTTAGAAAGCCGGTCTCCTCGAAAAAATACGCACATTTACTTTTTTCAAGTAACTGAAATAAAAATTAAAGAGGAAAATGCTTAACCATAGATAATTGGAGAAATAAAAAGCTTAAAAGGTATAAAGGACTTTTCTTATTTATGAAGAATATTGTTTGATAAGATTGCATTTTAATAGAACCCACTTGCCTCGGGGTCACCATGAAGACACCGCCATTGTCGGTAATCGTTCTTTACAGTGCGCTTTTGAAGTGTAATCTTTCATTCTCCTAAAAGTGATTAAGTAGTAAGTAAATGGTAATGACACTGTTTGGTTGCCTTATTCAGTGTCAATATGATAAATTCAAACTTTTGGTTCCTCTTTAATAATACTTAAGGACGTTGTTGATTATGGGGACATTCCTACTTGTAATCGTTGAAAATCGGGGCTTACTTTCTTTCTGAGAAGTACGAAAATCCTCCTCAATTGTGTTTTAATTAAGAAGTGTAACTAGTTTGATTTCCGGGATTTTTTTACCGAGTGAATTTCAGCCAATCTATGGGTGACAGAATCTGCATTTTACTCTTGGGTCATTCACTTGGGTCATTTTATTCTTGGGATTTTGGTTCACAGAACGAGAGGATACACTCTTTTTTTCCTCATCAAAGTTCTGTTCTTTAATGAAGTATTTTTAACGTTCACTTTATGATAAACGACTTTTCAATATGTAATTTTTCTACATGTTGCAAGTTGCAAGTTCTACATGTTCTAGTTATTGCACATTTTGTGATGCTCGGAAGTCACATTTATATGGTGGGAGAACAGGAGAAACCACATTTATATGGTAGAAAAAAGGAGTGGGTATCGAAAATAAGACGAGGAGTTAAGACAGGAAATCCGGAAATATCGGAAACAAGGTGATGAGAGGACAAGAAAATGTGGGAGACCAAAGGAGACGAGAAATAAGGGACGAACAATAAGTAAGGAGGAAAGTGGGTGGGGGCTGAAATATATAAGTAGGCGTGGTAATTAACTAGGACAGGGTAGAGCTCCATTAGTTTTATTATAAAGCCAAAAGGAATAACATATCATCATTAGACAAAGTTTACGTCATAAATGAATATTCCTTCAAAGGTACAATTTTTCACTTGTTAGTTAATTAACTAATTCAAGTTAACCTTTCCTAATATTTCAGGTTACTTGCATAACTAATTGGAACAAACTAGAAACAGTGACCAAAAGAAAGCATCAAAAGAGGTAATTTGAAATTTTCCCATGGATGTAAAATCATGCATTAAGCTTCAAATTTCATGCACTCAGTGTACTTTGAATATTTTCATTTTTAATCTCCCTTGTGTAATGCATAGTCAAGAGAAAACTAAGACGAATCATGGTGTAATTTCTTTTCGTCATCGGTGATGAGATCTTTCTTCAGCGGACATCATTGTCCCGTGCTTTGTTTATAATATTTCAAAAGTTTTTATTTTTAAGGGATTGATAGATATTGTATCAATGTATTTTGAATTACCTAAGGTACTTTACTCTAAAAAATGCGAAATTGACGCAAAAGCAATGCAAATGTTGAATAACTCCGTCTATCGGTATGGAATGGCCGTTACGGTGAACATTTCAAAAAATTTTTTCTCTTAAATGGAAGAACTCCTCAAAATTTTTATATTATATGCATAATAAAACTAGGTATGACAAGTAAAATAATGAGCTCGAAAAAGTGATGTACATAAAATGTTTAAACTTTATTAAGATTATTATTAAAATGTATGAACAAATAATTGTTAAATTGCTGCTTTTATATCAAATTTAGTTTAATAAAAACTTATAGTTTAAAAACAAGCCATTCAACGTTTTTCTACGTTGATTATTCCCTGAGCTAGATGATTACGAAAATCTAATGGCAGTGAAAAATCGCCATTTTGAAAAACCGCTGTTATTCAGCTACTTTTTAAATTTTCGCAAAACGCTTGAAATTATTTCATTATTCCACTAGGCAAACGTTTTCTCAAATTTTTGTCATAATCTGAGAGGTCAAGGGTCAACTTTGGTCCAAAGTAGCGTGGCTCTTTTGTATGTGATTCTGCTCGAATGTACGGTATTTTACTAATTATGCGGCATAAACAAAGTAAACATGTAGGATCTCTATGCACAGTGTGTTTTTAACATTAAATACGCCATTAGAAATATTGCTATACGTAAAAGATTTACGGTTTTCCCGGTGAATTACTTGAAAAAAGATTTCTTGGGGTTCACAACGGGTGATGTTGAATTCTACCTACGTTTCCACGGGCGACTCAGCCGTAGTCATCTAGATAATGAGGTGATAAGTATATTGATAACGATTATATTCAACAATATCGCCACGGGTGAGACCTTCGAAATCGATACCCGAGTATTGCTATGTATCAGGTGTTACACAATTCTGAACCTCTGAGGTAGTTACCTCACTGCCTGGGAATATTCCATTAAATCTCCATTAAATATTTATCAATTACCAAAACTGTTTTTGCCAACTACCATTATTTGCTACCATATCTCCATCAATAAGAAATCAAGATCCAACTGCTTATCTGCAAAAGTTGATTCAGCTCTGTAACGGATGGAATGCAACCGATTTTGAGTACATCGGGACTAGCTGCGGATAACTTTACAATGCACAAATATGCGAACTTTCTCGTCCGCATTGACCGGGACTCGAACCCGGATCCCTCAATTTGCGGCCGATTGCCCGAGTGCATTGCTGCTCTGTGGCTACGCTCCACAACTTATTCAGTTGTTCGTAAATGCGTATTCAAAGGTAACAGTTTTGGATGTAATTCATAACTTCCTCTCATACATCTAATTTCTGTTTCCTTGCCGTTAAAAAGCTTGGTTGGTGCGTAATAATTTATCAATTGCCTCGATTTTTACTTTCGCATTGCCTTTTTATACATTTTTTGAAGCAGCATTTGCACCTACCAGCTCGGCGGAGTATCTCTCTTATTTCGCCGATTCTATCAGTTACAGAGACTTAGTGCGGGGACAAAATTGCATCCTTCATGTCGGATTGAAAGTCGCCTGATGTAAAGTTTACAAGACATTTAGCTTTCATGCTACTAAAGGCTCCCAATCTTGTCGTTATATCATCTCATTTCCACTTTTAATTTGCTTGTAGAAGTTTTTAACGAAGCGTGCGGATTGCCTTGGTATTTTACTTATTTGGTGAATAAATTCTTGTGTGCGAGCTCCCAATTGCTCGCTGGGCATTTGAGATGTGGCCTAATCAGAGCAAATTAGCATCTCTCTTTCACTTTTTCATCAGAGGGCCTTTATTTTTCAACCCAAGTTTCCCTAATTCTTAAAATGCAGCGCATGAAATTTCACGCATATGTTTACCCCACGCTAAACCTGAAGGTTGGTGATTCCAAGTTATTTGTCTCAATATGACTTCCTCATATGTACTCCTCCATCGATATAGTTATAGCATGTGTGAAAATGAAGCACCATTCCAGGGAAATTATAGTTTGAATTTGTATTTGACCTTAATAACTTCACTATGATTTTCTGCTTCCTAACTGTTTACTACCACGAAAAAGGTGTAGCGCTTTAGATCACCTTTGAACATCTTAGATTACTTTTACACATGTAATACCTGCAGTTAGACTGCGTTCAAATATTTCCCTGAATTGCTTTAGAAAAATTAGTGACAACTCAATATTAATAATTATTACACCACTCTTAGTCTCTGACAAATAATTCAAAATTCGGGGTTATTGAGAACATTTTATTTTAATTTTATCGCTCAGCATGGCTACAACTGAACAACACAAAGCTCAATTAAGAAGAAAAAATATCGCACATCGATGATAAGATGTATAGACCTTGGCAAAGTTCAATGAAGTCGCACCTTACATATTATTTTAATTAATTTGAGAATGCCATTTAAGGACTTAAATCGAGACATGGGAGAATTTTAATTCTTAAGAAAACAAACATGATCGCCGCTGAGGTATCTCACGGCAAGCAAACTGAACGGTGCGAATATTACCTCCCTTCCTGTTCTAAATACATTATTGACAGAATATTAATGAACTAGATTTTTAGAATGTACCATTTCTTTTTCGTACTTTTCATAAATGAATAATATAAAACACCTACCGAGGGGATATGAGACATATAATTCGAAACATGATAAAATAATCACCCTGAAGCCCTGAGTAACAATATTTCAGGAAGAGAATGATGTCATTAAATGGTATAAGCGACAAATATTCAAACTCCTTAACGAAAATGGTATAATAAAGAAGTGAATTTTATTTCCGGGAAATTGGTAAAACTAGATATTGCCTCCATCTTGAGAAATTAGGCATAACTCCTTCATTGTGAGCACTTTTTAATGATTAGCTTTTAAAATACCTTACATTTTCAAAAACACACGACCCAGGTTTACACGCTTTAGTATCATCTACAGGTACTGAAGATGACGCGTCGAAACCAGGATGTCTTTTTTATAATTGGTGGTTTTGTAAACGTTTAAAAATATAGATCAGCCATTAAATAGTTTATATAATGAAATACCGTGAAGAAACTGAAGAACATATTTCATGTACTCCTTAAATGTGTCCTAAATAGACATTTTTAAGCCAAACTAATAGTAAAATTTTGTTATAATTAGTTTTATTTTTGTGATTTCCTCTGTAATTTTCAGCGACCCCATAAGTAAGGTGTGATACATTTTACCCTCTGAAGTGCATTTCTGTTTTAACTTATATTTTTCCAGTCATTTGAAAACAAAATAAAAAGAAAAAGTAAAGTTGAAATCATCCGCCTCGATCGGGACTCGGACCCAGAACTCTCGATTTCCGGACGATCACTCGGCCGGATCCGGGTTCTAGTCCCGGTCAAGGTGGAAGATTTTCCTCAGTGAAATTTCGCACATTTGTGTATTGCGGGTGATTCCGTAAAGTTATCCACGGAGAGCCCCAAAAGCTGTTTTTACTGAGTGTTAGAAGTTGTTTTCTAACTACACTAACTACACACTAATTTTTCCGTCGTAAATATAATAATCAGAAATTAATACCTTAAAGAAGAGACTTAGAGGATGCGCGGATTAGGGTAGCAGCCATATGATGAAAGAATGAAAATACCAAATAATCGTGAAGAAAAGAGGAATGCAATCTAATGCAATATTTTTGTTCATCTCGCACTGAGGTCGTGTTTGCTTCGTGGGAAAAGTCCTTACACATATCTTTGCATATTGCCCTTTAATCCTTGGCATATGTGCTAAAATTTCTCTTATTTCATGCACATTTTCGGACCTGCGAGCTTTGTGCATAGCTAGAATACGGCTGGTATCCTCTGCACCAGTACTAACTTTGTTTTCTTACCTTCTAGTCTTCCTCGGGTTTCATTCCAGTCTATTCACCTTTTTACTTTTTGTTTGTTAGTGTTTTTAATGAGGACACTTTTTTTATCAAGTCACGAATTAAATATACTTGCACTGGATACCAGATACTCTTGGCCCACTCATGATGAGACCACGGGAGAGCGAAATTCCAAGTATCTTCTACATTTTCGTGAGCAAACATACCCAATAATCGCTTAATTAATCTTAGTCTCTTTTTGGTATCTTTGCAAATATACATATACATTTCCCTGCTAAGGTTTTGAAGTCAGTTTACTTCATCCACTATGTTAATATGTCTCTTCCGGTATAAAAAGAGGACCAGGGATTAAATATGAAACTGAGTTAACTACTGTCTACTTTTCCGTATACTATATTTGTATAGAATAGCCAGCTTTTCAGGTAGCACATTGTATTAATAACAAAAATTCCGCTGACAAGATGTGTCTAAAACATCTGACTGCGGTTAATCGATTTTTATTTCCAATTTAATACTTGCAGTGATAAAGAGCTAATTTAGATTGCTGTGACTGTTCGTTTTCTAGTTCGGCTACGTCTTTCATTTTTTATTCCTCATAATAAGTTACGGATTATTAAGAATGAAATGATTCATGCGCAAAAACATTTTGAATTCTGTGAAAATGAAATCCATAAAATCAATCCCGATTTACAAATGTGGTATTTTGATTTATTATGTTACATCATCCCGTATTTCATAAATAAACGAGAACTGATGCGTAAACATCAAAATTGCAAAGAAATGGCCTTTCTCGTATCTTTAATGGTGTACCAGTTTAAATTCCGTTGTATAAGGTATATTTCTCCTTGAGTTTCCATATCAGTGGTGCTGCCTGTATTAGGTTTCGAGTGTAAGAATGGAGAAATCCTGTAATGGTATGACTTCTAATTTCTACAGGGAATAGGACACATTTTGTTACTGCATGTTGTTGCCTATTAGTGATTATCTATTTTAATCCATATGAAATTCTCGTTTTTGAACTATAAAGAAAAGGTTTACCTTTTTACAATCGCTTAGAAAAAAGCACTATTACTTGAAGAAAAATGATATAAAATTATCATAAATCCCCAAACCTACTCGTTCTAAACCAATTCTATTTTCCTCACATAAAATTGCTGTAACTTTTTTACGAGAATAGCTGTGATTCCCACAAAGGTTGTGTAAGTCTTTCATCTCCAAATTTATCAGTCTATTCCGCGACCAAGTTTTCCATACGAAGTTTATTAGCTCGAGAAACGCAAACATTCATGGAGGAATTTTTAAAGCGATTGTTTTGCTCCAGCTGTGATTTGTTTTCCCTTAAAGCCATCTGAGGAACGTTCTACCTGTTAAGACCTGTTACGTCTTTTCATTCACCGAGAAAGCCCCACTCTCTGTATCTTAATTTTTTCCCCAAGGCTTTTAAGGAGTCTCGACCTTATTTGTGTCAAGAACGCTCTTTTCAATGCCTCGCGCGGGAAGGAGGGGGAAGAGAAAGATAGAGAGTGAGAGAGAGAGACGCGGAAAGAGAAGGTGTAAGAGCGAAAGAGGGAGAGACTCATCTTTAAGATCTTCCTTTTAATTTTTAAAGGTGTCTCCTCGGAGTCTTGGCGCGCGAGAGATGAATGAAAAGCAGATGTTTTCCCGCTTAATTTAGCTCCTCCCCCACATTTTCCCACCCCTCCCCCCTAAGAGTTTCCATTTCCACCCCTCTCTCCCTCCCCTTCCCTTCTACTACCTTTGTACCCCTCCTCCCCCGACTCCATCCGTTCCCTTTCTTTAAAAACTTCCCCTGTTTCTTTGCCCTTCAACCCCCTTCCTCCCCCGAAGCCAACCCCAATTGTTCCGACTTTCTTCCTCCGGCAACTCTTTCTTCATCTTTTTTTTTTCTTTTTTTTCAACCAACGAATACTGGCACCTCCACCTCTCTTCTACCACCACTCTCCAAACCACATCTACCACCCCCATTTATCTCTTCACGTGTTTCTTTTTTTTAGTACTTCTTTGGTTTTTTTCCCTCTGTAACTTAGCCTTCCATTGAGCTGTGCTGCTCCCCCTCTCTATCGCCCCTTCTTCGTCCATGATCCACACCTCACACCTTCCTACCCTCCTTACCGGCGCTTCATTTTATTTTCTTCCAGCAACCCCCATCTCTTGTCGCCTAACATCCATCCCTCCCATCTCCTCCACTCCACAAATCTTGACTCGCTCTCTCTTCATCCACTCCACTTGCTCCCTACCGTCTTCTCATCGTGCTTCTCTCCCACCTTCTTTTTTTCCGCCTCACACCATATTCGCGCCTCCTCCTCCCCAGCTTGTGAAAAAAAACATCTCTTTGGGAGCCACTCACTTGACTCTCATTACGTCCTCTTTCATCAAATCCGTGGGAGCGGTATTGCCATGGTCTTTCTTCCCTCTCTCAACTTTTCTTAAACGCAGTTTGGGCTAGAAACAACTAGACATAAGAGTCAATGAATTTGACCTCAGATCTAAGAAAATTATCTCAGCAGTCTGATGAGACAAATATAACCGCAATGCTATTAGGCCTAGTTTTATAATCTCTGGTTAAATATTTTCTCAACGTGGAAGCCGAATTCAACACTTTCTCCCATGGATAACGTTTGCGTCACCCAACTGACAGTTTGATATAATATCTGGAATTCGGGGTCTCAGTAAAACTCTGCTTTGCGTCTACGTCATCTTGAGATTATCACTTAGAAGATATTATAAAACTATCTTTCGGGATAGTTGAAATATAATAGATATTTTCCATGGGATTCGGTATAGTTATACCATAGGGGTAAAAAATAGGGGACAGGGAAGAAAATTAAGCAGTTCTGATCATGTTACAATAATATATTTATCTATATTAAACCTTTTATAAAATCTTAAAAATTTCTTCTGTGAAGGCCCTCTTAGCGTATAGTTAAAGCCCTCAATAATTATAATTAGCTAATTACCGACAATTTCTGCCGCTAAAAATTATGGTTTCCACCTTTCATGTTTATTTATTTATGTACAACTGCTTAAGTTTCTAAATAATAACCAATGTGATATGAGAAAAGACCTCTACAAACTAGCGAAAACGATTTGACTCCTTCGTTTTGCGGAGTTCTCCTGCGTTTCCTCCCTCTATAGGTCCTTTCCGCGTCCAATGTTATTATATTTGGAATGATAACTTCCCACAACCCCCAAGTGGATAAGTGCGATTGTCTAACATCTTTGAGTTAGTTTCCCCTTAATTTTTTTCCGGAATAATGAAACCGCCTCTCGAAAATTTAGTTTCGCAGCAAAATGACTACATTACTCGCCTCGAGGGAATTTCGTCTTTTTAATTCCTGCCATGTTTTGAGATCTGCTCCTTATTCTCCGTTCTTCCTCCGCTCCCCCCTGCTTTTATCGTCCCTTTATTTATCGGCATATTTATTTTATTTCCTTTGACATTCTTGTACGTGTTGTTTGTCAGTTATTTACGGCTATCTTTCTACATAAAAACTCAAGAGTAGATACATATTTGTTAATAATATTAATCTCTGGGCTTGATTTTCTGATAAAAAAGGATCATGTGAGTGTTTGAATCATTTCTTGCTTTCTTATGAGTCGAGATGCAAGTTGTTTTTGTCGTTAGCTGGTTAATTTTCTCTTAATAAGGGAAAATAGTTTTCTTGTCGTAGCAATGCTTGTAGAGCAAAAAACTTACCTTACCTTCTTACCTTACTTCATTTCACAACTCTTTTAACGACTTAAATGCCTCTGCTACCTAAACCTGTTACACATTTTCTTCTCACCCAGTTTTACCTGAATAAATTCCTTTCCTTCCTTTTCTCCGGCACCGTTTTCTCTTTTCCCCATCGCTCGGGACTCCAGTTTCCCCAGGGTTATTAGCATTTTAAAAGCCGACGACGGTGGTGATGGGATGTTCTGATTCAGGATGTGGAAGACGTGATCAGTTCGGCTCTCTTATTGATTCCCCCTTCCTTCTTTTCCCTCTCCGCACTCCCCCTAACCCCATTTTTTCTTAATCCCTCCATCTCTTTCAAGGCGCTCTTACGAGTGTCTTCTCAGCTTCTCTTTCCATCTTGGTGATATATACTCCCGAACCCCTCTGGGACTGCTTCCGATTAAGGAATCCTCATCTGATTATCCCGTCGCATTCCTACTTAACTTCTTCAAGGTGTCGCATCGTGCCTAATTTGAACGTATCTTTCAAATATTCCAGTGAAGTAGCCATCCCTTTGGAAAATCCAAATCTATTTTTATTTGTGGACCTGAAATGTATATCATCTTTGCTCTTTCCATTGACTAAATTCAGCCATTTTGAGTTACCATTTCTTACCTCGATGATTTTTGTCAAATCTTTGGGAATTGCAAGATAGCGCCTTACATTACTACATTTCTGATGTATGGCTTTCACGCGGTAAAAGAGGTATCGTAGACTTGTAGGGTTATTGTGCTGATGATATCCGTATTTCCATTGCCTTTTCCTTTTCAACGGGATCAGTTGAATAATTTAAAATTTAGTTGGAAAATGTTTGGCTAATTTAACATGCACGGAATTAATATTTTAGTTGTACTTTTCATCAATTCAAATTAATTTATTTATTAATTTAAAAATTGATATGTCATGATGAACATTACTGCGGTGAAAATTACTTTAAAAAATAGAATATAGTAGTTCGCTAAATCTGAAACAACAATCTAGTCCATTATTTTCATATCGCCCAATTTTCATAAATCTATTATTTTAAAAACTTCCTGGTTGAAAACGATGAAAAGGTGTTTCCTGTCCAGTGAGACATTGATTTAGACCTGTTCCTTACTAGGCAAGGGAAATGAGCAGAGTTAAAACTTAAACAATCCGGGAACATTCTTGAGAATCACTGAAATTTAAGGAAAAATTTGTATATGACGTTTTTATTTTTATGGAGTATGCATTTACATCTCAGCGGAAGTATTCGATGAAACAGTTGCAATGAAGTAATTGACCTGAAAAAAATGAAAAGGTATTGGGGATGAAGACATTTCTCGCGTGAATTCGAGCAAAATCCTCCTTCTCAACGTCGCTCTCCTTTCTTAGACTCCCTTAAAATATTCTTTATTCTTGCCCGGCTCCGTCATCGCCTCCCGACTCAAAATTTCCATCTCACACTTCCTTAAACCTTCCCCTCCCACTTCGAATACCCCTCCTCTCCCATTTCTTCTCATTCTCTAGGTCAAGGACTTTTCTTTCCCCTCGAATGCTCCTTAAAATTCCTTCGCCAAGGAAAGTTTGTTTTACTGGGTAAATGAGGTCATGGACCCCTTCTCCTTAACTTCTCCATTCCGTCTTCAAAAACTCCATCACTATTCCCCTTTCTCTCCATGGCCCTCCATCGTCTTTCCCTAAAACTCATTCCCTTAATCATATCTTTTTCGTTATTTTTCCTCCGTAAAAGCTGTTCATCTCCTTTAGTCTAACTGGCGGAGGATAAATTCCTTACACTTGGCAGACATTAGTTCGGTCTGGTGGATAAAACATTTATCTTCGCGGTGTTGGTCTTTGTTGTTGTAATTTTTGGTGTTGCTAAGTTCATTGATCAACTTGCATTTTTATGACTGGACATTAGCGAATTCATAGAAATTTTATTGACATTAATAATGCCGTCTAAGGACAAATATGGAGAAACTTATGGATTATGAAAGAAGACCTTTTTGAAATTTTCCTCTGAGGAATATTTATGAATCCAGTTTCAACATATTGCAGCATTATCAAGACTTGCTGATTGATTACATAATGTAAATCATCGAAACTGGTCGCGTAAGATACTTATCTTTACTTTTTTATTTATTTATTTTTTAAATATATTTTATTTATTATATATTATATATATTTTATTTATTACTGAGGAACACTGTAAACATTTCATTTGTCGTTGTTCCGTAATAGTTGAAATATTTTATTTTTTCTTAGAAGCTAGAATGTTGTTATCATTTTCGTTGAAGATAAAGTCGAGTGAAATAGTCTAGTCAGTTCAAAATGACCAAGATTACCAAGTGAGATGATATGTTGAGTTTCACGGTACATATTTCACCCCTCTCTTAATGTTGAATGCTTAGCTTCGTAATTTCGGTCATGAGAAATTGATGAAATGAAACTTTTCCCAAACCTTTAAAGCTTTATGTATTTTGCTGTAACCTCGGTCACCATTGCCACCGACTAACTTTATGCCGTAAGATGATGTATTATTATGCTAGAATTTATATTTCCGACATAGCGGAAATACATTGTGTTAAAGAAAATGACCTGACAGAACGCCAAATCTATATTGAGATATCCCCTTGTATTTTCTATTACCTATTTAAAATTACTTCAGTCTTGCTCTATGCAATTGTGGAAATATTGTATTGAACCTTATTCGAAATAATTTGAAGTCAGGGTGGTATCCAGAGCCATGGCTCGCTTTACAACCATTTGTATAATTTATTAGAACTTATTTATGTGGTGACGTTTTAATTCGTAAACAATATTAACGTGGTGTAAGGAAACTGCAAGTGGATGAATAAATTAATTGACCATGATACCACGGGCGCTGAGAATAATTTTATTTAGCTCAGGTGAGTACGCATTTAAGTGGACTTACCTGCGAATATAGGTTAGGTAATTAAGGAAGCGTTTTTATAGAATATGCATTATCTCACAGAATAGGGTGGATATTTCCAGCAATATTCAACGACTCTTGCTGACTTTATATACCATTTATATTAAATTAGTTCAACATTAACTAGTACCATCGCCGATCCCCCCTTATCCCCTTGCTCATTCATTTTACGAGTACAATCTCGACTTTTTCCAACTTAAATCTCTGTATCCTCGGCTTCTTTTTAACTTGCCACTCTCCGTCTACCCTTCCCAAACCACACTCATTTCTACTCCAGTAGCGGAAGGCGGAATAACTGCCTTCTCATTTCACCGTTTTTCTTTCCGTTCTCCCTCCCCCTTCTCACTCATAACACTTTCGGGGATGGTAGTGAGGCACGGGGGGAAATTGTAGGTTGAGGGAGGTGGGGACACGAGAGGCGTAGGAGAGATGTGGGGAGACTGATGGAGTTGGCTCCTCTAAAGGGTTTTTTGGTGTGAGACCTGGTGGGGCGTGAGGGATGGAGTGCAGAGTACGGAAATGAACGAGAGAGGCAGACAGAGTGCGAGTGAATTTTCGGTAGTCGTAAAATGTTTCCCGGCGTGGTGCGAAGGAAATGATGCTTTAGCCTGTATCCTAGGCATTTAAACACCTTCCGGACCAACGTGACTTTTTTTAGAGCAGTGTGTGCCCGACATATTTAGCATCCGCATTTATTATTCAATCACTTGAGAAGATGTATCTGGTCATACATTTTTTTACACCAGGTTATCTTAAGAGAATTGATCCAGTGAAAAGATTTTTCTTCCTTTATTTTGGCGGAAAAATCTTTTCAAAAATTGATATTCGAAACTTTTAGTTCAGGTTGAACCGATTATCTGAACTTGTTGCTCAAACATCTTTGCTATTGAAAATTACGACTTGAAGGAAAGAAATTATTTACGTGTGAGTGCAATGTGTAAAGTAATCGATAAAATCAATGAAAATGTTAAACTTTCGTGTCGCCATTTCACGTAATTGGCAAAATATTCGTAGTTTATCGATAAATAACGTAAGTAGCTCATCATTGTCCATCTGATCAGGAGGTTAGTTGCTACCAAGGTTTATGTTCTGATTATATATCGGATGAACTGATTATACCATTAGCGTATAAGTTTTCATGCATTGGCGGTTTAGTAAATCAAGTTTCTATAGTGATCATTTTCATTATACCTTAATCAACATGCAAACAAAAGAGTTGTGTGGTAAGTGGTGGCTTGGTCTTTATCCCGAAATTTTTGGGAAATACTCCTGCATAAAAAATATTAAACAAGTCATAGTCGTAAAAAGAGATTGAATGTCTGGAATTTCATGTTCAATGTGATAGTTCTGCACTTCAAAATAATGCATGTTCCTTCAACTATTGACTGCTACTGTTTTGAAAGACAATTATCTTATCCCAGGGAGCTAACTGCTATGCATTTCTTTTGTATTCTCTGGTTTTGACTGAATCAATGGCAATAATTTGGCTTCAAACTTCGGCATTGGTGAAATTTTAACACCACCAGTGCACATATATTGTTGACTCGATCTAAAGCTGGTATCATATCAGGAGCTAAATATTGACGTGTTTTCTAATGTAAATGTATAAACACTTAAATAAGTGGTGTTGTTCGACGTGGTTACCTGTATTAAATATTATGGTCTATTACCTTCGAATCACTGCTCTTACACGTGTTTGGGTAGGCATCTAAACATAAATTTTCTTTGGTCTTCAAAATGGATTTATCGAGGAATTGTCTTAAATAGTCCTTGATAGATATCAATTATGACCAAAAATTTACCTTTTATGTATTCATCTCTTATATGTTATTAGTATAAAACTCTACAAATTAAATCACTTGGATTGGAAGTTTTGATTTGCATGTTACGCGCTATTTATGTTCGGTACATCCTACTCAAAATTAATAGGTCTTGAAGTAGCTGTCATTTCCTGAGTCAATTGAACTGTACAAAATAGGATTATAATTGAAACCATTGAGCCCAATAGCGAGAAAAACTTGCTTTTTCCTTATTTTTATGAATGCGATCCTTCTGGAATAAATGAATATTTGTTTTGTGGCAATGTAGCTGTCGGGGGAAAGAGGAACTGTGCAAGGAAATCAAAATGAGGCGGAAGAACCTTGGTGCCCTTCTTAAAGTCTCCCTCCTTTTCTCACTCGCTCGTTTTAATTCTGTAAATCCCTGCCCCAACCTCTTCCGTCACCCATTCAAGAGCATGAGTTTCATTCGCGAGAACCCTTCCCCCTCTTTCAATGAGATACCCTGATCTCTCCCTCCTTCTTGCCTCTCGCTCATCAGGATGTTGCCTTTGCTACTGTGCTAGTGAAAACAAGCCGTGAATACCACCTTTTCCCGTTTCGTTTGTGTTGACTTACCCTGCTTTCGTTTATACCATGCCTTAGTTGAACAAAAGTAAAAGTTAAGTGCTATCAATTCACTCCAGTTAGAGATTTTGTTATTATTTTGGACACTTTTCTTATCCCAAAGAGCTAACTGCTATGCATTTTTGATCTAGATTCTAATTTTGACTGAATCAATGGCAACAATTTGGCTAATTACTCAAAACCAGATATTGTAAGCTCCCTATTTATATCACTGTTTATCTCTTGGAAATTTTTGCTTCTAATATTATTGTTTCAGTAATAACATGCATATGAGGAAGAAGAAATTACTGTTTCATGTTTACCTCATAGTTATTTTTGCAGTACTTTGAGCGAGATATTACTTTTTAAATTTCAGTAAATGTAGCTTCATTTAGAGGAAAACATTTCATGACTACAATGAAACTAAGAAATCCGGCGTTTTCTGTGCAACTTATCAGGATAGTTGGTGACATATACTTGGCATTCTCCATGGGATCTGGAATGAGTAAGCGCTCCAGAGAGACGTAGTAAAAAAATTGGTGTTTCTGAATCATAGATGGCGTCAGAAATTTGAATGTGCGTAGTTTGAATACTTTTTCAGCTATCTATAAACTATATTGTTGGCCCCGATGAGAAAGGGTTAAGTTCTCGCCCGCTCATCTGAGGGTTAGGGTTCTTGTTCCATATGGTTGACTTGTCACCATACAGGACATGGGTATTTGTCTTCGTCCTTTGTTCCTTGTTGGCACAGTCGTTAGTAAGGCCAGTTGATCTGCTTAGGGAATATATGAATGGATTAAATATATTAATTATTCACTATAATAGTTTTTACTGAATCGAAATAATCTTCGAAAATGAAGGCATTTTTAGTGTTCGGCGCGGCGTGGTGAAAATCTCATGTTTCTTACAGATATTTCAGTTTTATCATAAAATTCGAATATGCTCTTTTTTATTATTAAATATTCTATGCTCTAGAAATAGCGCGAAAGCCTTTTAAATGGGTGGAAAAAATAATAAATTGATGAAATATATTTACAAAGACAACTGTAACATTAGAAATTACGCGAGCAACCAACAGAAGCAACAAAAAAAAGATCCTGCGTAGAGTTGGAGGTGTTAGGAAAACAATCATAACTCTCTTGCCGCTCCGTATCATTTTTAAGTATGGTCGAAAAAGGAAAAAGATGGAAAGCCGTGATTTAAGAACATGTTTAGTGTTGATATTACAGACATAATGAGGAAGTAAAGGAAAAAAGACTGATAATAGATCAGTATTCCCTCTAAAAATGTTACTTGGTAATTTTAAGTCGGATATTTATTGGTAGGGGCTAAGTTCTGTTTTACAAGGTCGGGAAGAATTCGTGGACGGGATAATGTTTTCATTGAGGAATGACGATGACGAACACTAGCGGGAAAGAAATCAATGGGACGATTCAGGGGTGTCAGTGTTGACAGGCAAGCTGAATTATATCCAAAATTGAGGAGGAAAAATCCCAAGAGAATAGTTCGGAGGGCAAGAGCGTTACTTAAGTCAGTAAACGGGTAAAGAAAGAAAAAATCTCGCTGAAACTACTTTTAGCTCTCGTAATTCGAAGATCGGTTTGTTAAAATGTGGTGGAAGTTTTTAATATTTTAGTGGAAAAAGAGTAGAGAGGAGATCACTTCCTACTAGTATCGCGAAAATGTTGATGATGACATTTCCTTCGTTCTGCAGTGTAACCACCTTCGCTGGCTCTTCCAAACTCGCACTCTTTTCCTACCTCCTCTACTCTTTAAACTACTCTCTCACCTCCCTTGCCCTGCCCCCTCCACCCTCGCAACTCAGAGCTTTCTTCATCTTCATCTTTTCCCGGCTCTTCCTCAACTCGTTTCTGGTTGTGAAGGAGCTCTGCCGGAGAGTTCCGCGAGGGGCGGGGAAGTGCGTCGTGGAATGGGAGGTTCAAAAAAGGGGGGTGGAGCGAGAAAGGGGTTGAAGTTTTCGTTCTTTTTTTATCGCGAGAAGGTAGAAAGAGGGTGGAAGATGTGAGTGAGGTATTGGGTGAGGGGGGAGGCGGGAGAGAGTGTGGAGGGAGATGGGAGAAAAAGTGGGTTGGGTTGGAGATGGAAGAGAGGTCTCGGAAGGTGTTTGTGGAAGAGAACGCGCGGGGAAATGAGTCGTAATGGCGGATGGGAAAAGAGGGAGGGAGGGAAGTGGAATGAGGGACGGAGGGAATGGATGGAGGGGGGAAATGACGGAAGGAATGAGGAGTGTTGTTTGGGTGATGTCTTAATAGAGAGTTGAGTAGTGGGAGAAGGGTAGGGATGTGGGGAGAGGGGGAGAATTTTTGAAGGAAATCCTGATCTCGGGAATGGGAGTAGTGGGATGGAAATGGGATAAGTGTGTGTGATGAGGAAGGGAAGAAGGATGGGGAAGTATATTTTTTTTATTTTTGGGGGAGAACTTTTCGGAGGGAGAGGAGGGGAGGGTTTTTTTAGGTTGTGCATGCATTAAAACGTACGCACGCGACGTCTGGAATTTTCATTCAAGCCTAGGAAGAATTTATTTTTTCTCTCCCTTCCTCCTCCAGCGTGCTCCAATTTTTCTCTTCATCTCTCTCTCTCCTCTTCTCTTCCCCTCCAACCCCTCTACTCGCGGGGCCTCGGATTTTTTTTATTCCCGACGCCTTATTTTTTTTCTTCCCGCAGTAACTTCTCATCCACCGTCTTAAAGAGTCGAGACTGGAAATGAGGGCGAGGGGTGAGCACTCCGTGTAGTAGAAGAAGAAGATGAGAAGAGGGGAGTTAGGGAGAAGGGTTAAAGATAAAAAAAGTGGAAAAATAGAAAAAAATGAAAACAATTGCTCTCCTTTCTCCCTTCGTCTCAAATCTCCCTTCCTTTTTCCCTCCCCACCTCGCCGTTTGAGGACAAAGTGGGTTTCTTCGCCGCTCTGCCAATTTACGGGCGTGAGGAGATTTTGAACGCTTAGTTTCTCCTCTCGCTCGTTTTGTTTTCACAGAGGAACAACCTCCTCCTCCCTGCGGCTTTTTTTATCATTTTTATTCCTCCATTATTTTCTTTGATTTTTCTCATTGCTCGCTCATTGAATGTGTTATGTGGTCTCACCAAGTGGTGCTAATTAAATGTATCGTACAGGTCTTATAACTTTTGACAGGTGGGCGTGACAATTGGTTAGGAAATATGTTAGTAAGTAGTATCCATTGGAGTCCCTTAAAATAATAATTTGGTTCTCTTTTACCGAGAAAAGTTCGTTAAACTGATTTTTTTTACTAGCATAGTGGCGAATAAAATGAAGTGGTCGTATTTTGGAAAATGTTTTCTTGATTCTCTTGTCTTTAGCTCAGAGCTTTGAATGTATCACCGGCTGTAAACATTGTATGCGGCATTTAATATCTGGAAATGCTGACTGTTCTTATCGCGTAAAGGTGTTGAGTACAGTTTCCCTGTTGCATGTAAGGACCATTTTTTGACGATGTAATCATTTTCATAGCCGAGTTCATATGTCTTGAATAGGTATTTTACTATGAATATTTTCCTCGCGCAAAATTCAGCTGCAATTAATAAGTTAATCTTTGATAAGTGTGCTAATTTTCCTCACCGGTGAACAAATTATGAGTTATAATATTAATTTTTTTGCTTAGCTATGTTAATACTTCTGGAAGCATATCTCAATTGTGTAACGAGGAACATATATGATTGGTTTCTTATGAAGCTTATCATTTGTATTGTATCAACAATATCCGATGATTTGTAGAGTTTTTGATGCTCGTGTTTGCCAAATGCTACCATACTAGAATTTTAATTTAGAAACCTCAGTACATATTATATTAACTTGGCTTTCCCTTGGAATTCATTTTTAATCAACAGACTGCTATTACACTTTCGCTTGGAACATTCATATCCCCCTCCACTCACCCTTACTTGATTTTAAAAGCTCCCTCCTAAGTGCATCCGACTTCATGCGCACAATGCTTGACAGTCCCTTGTCCTGATCGTGTCGGGTTTTATCTCTAATCACGGTGGTGCACTTCAGAAAATTTTGACTCGGGGACTTGAGGATTTTTTTTCAATGGAAGGCAGAGGCAGGGGCTTTCATTGAAGGGCGTATGGAGTGTGGTAACAGCGAGGGCAAATGAAGAAGGGAGCGGGAAAATATGGTGGCTCTTGGATGGGAACGTGAGCTGTTGGGGAAATGAACACTGTAGGATGTCTTTAAGCCCTCAGGGACAAGAGTGCTGTGAAGGATCACAAGTAGCTCGGCGGGGTTGACTCGGCTGAGTAATCTTTGTTGGACCCGATCTTATCTAATCTCGCCGGTGGTACACGTGTTAGTATACTTATACCTCATGATGATGCTTGAGTACAGGGTGTCATTTGGTAGAAACTCGAAATGAATGGGTGCTTTCTGATGTGACGTTGAGGACGTCGGTTGTCGTTCGGCGGCAAAATTCATTAGTGAGCCTGCCTTTACGGAAAAATGAATCGACGGACCTCTTAGTTGTTTTCAATCATATTTTAATTATAGAAAGTACGAGTGGAATCTTTAGCTTGATTTGCTTCAATTTCCCAGTGAAGGGAATATTTTTAGCGATTAAAAAAACTGTACCTTTTACTTATTGTGGACAAGACATATCGTAATGTTAAGCACTGACCCGGAGCCTATATTTTAAATCCCTTGCGCACATTATAGGCCCATATATATGTTTCCCACATTCTTTCTACATCAGACCCATGAAGAGAAATCTGAAATTGATAATGTATGCTAATATCTGATATCTCGAAAACAATTTTTGTACGTTTCCCGACCATATTTCAGCCCCGCAAATAAACTTGTGTGTGAAATTAATACCTCTACTGGCTATAGAAATTGCATTTATTATCAAAATAGTAGTTGCTCAGTCTGATACAATGACAGAAAAGTATCAAAATGCTCAGAAGACCTTGATGAAAAAACTTGGCTCTTAGATTATTAACTTATCCTTGTTATTTATTTGATTTTAGTGGTTAAGTGATTGTAACTGTACTGAGAAGTTTCTACATGAGATCAATAAGGCTATTTGAAACTCTACATAAGGCTAATTTTACTTACCTTTTTTGCTTTATTAACGGGCTTTCCTCTTCCCGAGGTTGAATGTGAGCTCGAATTCTTTGCTGGGAAATATGAATCTATTGCCTATAACTTTCTACTTGGTACCCGTTACTTACTAAAAATCAGATAAAAAGCGGTGACTGCGGTGGGTAGCAATTTATACCTTGGGATTTTTATATCTGTTACTTCTGTGCCGTTGCACAAGTTATTACTTTGACATTTTGGTGTATTTTCCGGTTTGCAAATACAAAAAATGGAATGTCGGTTGAAATTGCGAACCGTTATGGCATCAATCCTTGCTTCTCCAATTCAAAATTTCTCGAAATACTCCTTTTACTAGCCAAAAGATGTCTCTGAAAAAAGAAAAAGTTTCTTATCGAGCCACCAGTCACCTTTTCCCTTTTTTGGTATTAATTTTATTATTTTTTGTAAGGTACCGGATCAGTTTGATTTTTTTTCTTTATATTTTTTATATTTTATTTTATATTTTATTCATTTTATATCTTTATATTTTAGTCACCTTTTCCCTTTTTTGGTATTAATTTTATTATTTTTTGTAAGGTACCGGATCAGATTGATTTTTTTTCTTTATATTTATTTTGTTGTGAGTATGGAAGTGATTGTTTCATAAATAAAGTACGTATACAGACATTGACTTCATTAATTCACTCGGCTTACTCATTTTATCTCTTTGAATCTTCCATGCATCTCGATGTAGCCCGTGAATAATATTTTTTCATCCATAAAGTGAGTTTTACGACCGTAGAGCTATTTCTTTTTGAAGTTTTTTTTATGATAGCCTTTTATTTGATTGCAGTAAATTCAAAAACTTATTAGAATGTTGTTTTCTACTAAAAGTATTACGATGTTTGTTTCAATATGCATATAATAATAATGATAATTTAACAGTAATATTAAAGTAATATTACTGTTTCAATATCGTTGGCTTGAAATTCCTCGGTTTTAAAACACAACTAAATAAAAAGGGGTTTTATGTACCTAATAATTATAAACTTTATAAATAACCCAAAGTAAACTGTTGATGCCTCTTCCTTTCTCATCTGTCTAACCCATCCTCAGTCATGAAGCTTCATTGTTTCATCTAATTCACCTGCACTACCTAAAGCTTTCCAAAGAAAAGAAATTGTGATTTGATAATTTATTTTCTGGGAAGCAATAGAACATAATTATATTATATTTTAATTTAGATCATCATTCACTGAATACACCCCCTGATTTGCCAACGAATTTTTGGTAAGTAATTGACCATAATTATATTATATTAGGTATCTATTATATTTTATTTTAGATCATCTTTCACCGAATACACCTTCTGATTTACCTACGTTTCGCATCTGTTTGTTCCATAAGAACCAATGATACCACTGCTAAGTTACAGGAAACAATGGAAATACATGAAAGTATTGTACTACTCGAATTTCAATGTATTTCTGTTTTAATCTAATCGAGGAAGTGAACTCTGCGGCCTCTAATAATTCGTTTATAACTTCCCTGTCGCATTTAGTATCCTGTTTATCTCCCTTCTTCCTTCCATTTGCCTCTCAATCTCTTCCTTTCCAACCGCTTTTCCTCACTGCTGCGTCAATGAAACGTATATTAGTAAGAAATATTGTACCATCAGGTGTAATTATTTTGGAAGGTTACACGTAAATAAACCGAACGGGCCCGATTACGTTTGTCATCGATAATTTTCCCATCGCGATTTCGTATCCCCTCTCTACTGTATCCATGCTCACACTTTCCTTTTTTCGTAACACGTTAACGTTCATCTATCTCATCATACTCTATCATACTCTCTTCCGCGCTGTTACGTCATCGGAACATATCCGAATGGAACTTTGTGCGATTCAGTGCAATTCTCGTCGGTACTACATGGGAAAGTAGAATTGGTAATGATTCAATGTCGTTCGATCCAGTGTTGTTCTCTTTAGAAGATCAACAAGGAAATAAAACCCAGAGCTGCGAATTCGTGAGTCGTCGATAACTTCCAACCCCATTTACATGTCTTTTCCATTGCTCCGCAGTCTGTCGTCCACCTTTATTTCCTTCGTCCTCCGTTAACCCTTTACCCTTGCCACCAACCATTCCTCACTGATATGTAATTGGAAAATGTTCATATCTTGCATTGGACAGTACGGAGTAGTTCTTATCGATGTATCGCAAGGAAGCAAAATTGGCAGTTCGGGAGCATCATACAATCCGATGTTGCTATTGTAAAAAATGAACAAGGAAGTAAAATTGACGGTCGCTAATGTGTGTGTTGTCGATAACTTCCCCGTCGCATTTGCATATCCTGTCTGTCTGTCCCTCCGTCCTAGCCCGTCGTCCTCCACCTTCCTTCCCTGTGTTACACGTTAACCCTTCCCGCCACCACCGCCCTGCCCTCCTCTCTTCTCCCTTTCTCTGTCTCTCTAGAGGGGACAAATGGCGTCCCTCGCAGCCGTCGCTGCCTACGTCATCGGCCATGGGGGCGTGGCGGCGGGGGGAGGTCGGCAGAGAGCGGGAGTGGCCTCTGACCACACTGCTCTCTCTCTCTTCTCCCCACATCTCTCGGGTCCCCCACACCCCATCTCCTCCCCTGTTCCACCCCCTACTCGCCTCTCCCACTCAACCCTCCCTCTCTCTCTGACTAAAGCTTCACTGCGGTATACGAGGCTTTCCTCTCTTCCTCTCCCCCTCTGTGCCTCACCTCTCTGTCCCTAAGGCATTTGCCTCGCTCCCTTTCCCCCACCCCATGGCAAGCCTTCGTCCTCCTCTACTCCTTCTCCTCATCTCGCCTCACCCCAACAGAGACCACACACACATACGCCGCACCACACGCCGCCCCACCCCACCTTAAATCCAACGACGCTCCGCCTGTGCTGCCTCCTAGCCGATTGGAAACCGAACGGACCGTCTCCGGTGGATGAGTGCTCGGAGTTAGGGCAACATTTACGTAAAAGAATTGCAGCTTGAAAGTGTCGGAAGAGGGAGTTCACTAGTTTAAACGATCGAACGAAACTTTTTTGGCTCTTTTCCTGTGGACGCTTCTTTGCCGGGCAATGGTGACCTGTGCATTATGGCCTTGGTCTTTCCGACTGACGGATTTTTGACGTAGTAGCGAGAATTTCAAATAATGTCATTAAAAAATATGACTTGTTGATGCTTTTTCATCACGTTCTTCATAGTGTTTAGCTCGAGCGCAGTGTTTAGCCCCTAAATATTTTCCTTTCTCCATTCCCCTCATAAACACCTGGCCGTTGAGCAATGATTCATTTTCATGTAGTTTTAGTTAATTTGTTCGGGTATGTCTTACACCTGCCCAAGGATAGACTAGTGAAACGATGGTGCTAAGTTTTTTTTAGTAGCTCCTCTCTAACTCCATCTCCGCGGCACCTTGGTGTCCTAATCAGTAAGACCTTTCGACGATGACGGAATTGTTGCCACCACCTCGAAAATTCAAATTATGCCATTGAGAAGCTGAGGTCATTTTTGCCTGTGACACCACGTCTACGGCAACGGTCGACTTCTTCCTAATAGGTAACGTTCTCCATTCCCCTCGAAAGTGATATGACGCAGAATTTTTTTCATTCAGACGCAGATTTTAGTTTCATATTGTTTTTGTTAATGCCTCTCATTTCTACCCTCGGGTTGGAGATTACTTTTTGGACTTCATTCCGAAGCACGTTCACAATTTAGCTATCGCAGTCATCATACCTACCTTCAGACGATATTCTCATCAAACGTCGAAACGTCCGCCAAAATTGAACCACTCGCCAGGTAGAGGACCAACTAGGAACTAAAATCACGTTCTCATGTATCAGATTTTGTGTAACTTTTCTAAACCCGCGTACGTTGTCGAAATTCTCTCTCTTTACGTGCCTGTGAGTGGGCCCAGTTGATTACGGAAGACGATCAAATTTGGAAACGCACAAGAAGTTGAATTTTGCGATATGAACGGAGTCTCGTGACCCCTGTATGAGGGCAACTAATGTCCACAGTTTTCAGACCGCAGTGGACGTTTGAATGATGAGTAGTGTTCTTTTAGCTCCACGCCGCTGCGCAAGCCTATTCGATTGAAGCCTAGAGGAAGGTCAACTCTCAGCAGCGTGCGTTGGCGATCTCGCTCGTGATTGGTCACAACGGCCACGCACATTCGCACGCATGAAAACGTAGCTCAATGTGGGAGGGGGGCAAGCGACGGGCTACCAGCCGGTTTTGCTCTACGCCCCCCCATCCGAGAGAGAGCACCCTCGGTCTCTCTTTCCCCCAGTCACTATGTGTGTGTGTGTGTGTGTGTGTGTGTAGTGCTTGTGTGGGGGTAAGCCTTTCTGGGAGTGGGCGTATGGGGCCGGGGGTTGGAGAGGGGGATAGGAGGGGGGGTCGAATGGGGGAGGGGGAGAGGCCGTTTGAAGGGCGCGTGCCCGTGTTCTAAGCCCCGCCCCCTCTTACTCCTCGGGAGTGCTCTCGAGTGGACGGCCAGGGGGGCCGCCATAGGGGGAGGGTGGGACGGGCGGGGGGGGGGGGAAGAGGGACAGGGGAATTCGGGGGCAGACAGGGTTTGAGGAGGGAATGGCTGAGGGTGTGGGGGTCGGACGGGGGTGTTGTATGTGCCGGGGTGGGGATTTTAGGTTTAGGGGGGATGCACTAGTAGAGGACGGGGAAGGGATGAAATAGGGGGTACGAGCGCTGCGGTAAGGAGGAGATCGGCATGTGTTAGGCATTTATTGACGAGAGGGACGTCCTCAAGAGGATATGCAGTTCGTGCTAGGGGATATGGTGATGTGAGCCTTAGTGACTCGGTTTGAAGTTCCTACCTTAAGACCTTCCCCTTGCCTCTTTCTGAATGCACAATATAAATCTAATTAGCACTGCAGTTAAGGCATTTTGGTAGATTTCGATGCTTAATAAAACTCAAACTTATCCAAAACGCGCAAATATATGTTTACTCATTTGAAGGAAGCATAAAGATTCCTAAAATTTGAACGGCCCAAGTACTTTACGAATTTGGATTGAGTGATCAGTTCTTTTGCTTCCTTCAGTTACATTGTAGGTTATTAATCGATGGTCTCGAAAAACATATCCGCAGCCAAATGGAACCCTATTTTGCCTGTGCTGATCCTTAGTTGTTAATGAAATAAATTAGAAGTTACTTCACCTTGGCACTCAATCAAGCAGTGTAATGAAACCTTTTAGTTTCATATTGAATGGTCAGGAGCAACCCCTTCGTTGATGATCGAATGAAATATTTAACTATCTCAGTCTCCTTATCATTTATAATTGAAACTGTTCTCAACACCATAGTTCGTATGATATAAATAGAAATTGGAGCTAATTGTGCGTATATGTTGATTTTGCTCGCACACTGGAGCTTGATTTATTTTCCACACTTTGGTCAATGTTTCTCAAACTTCATAACCGAACTGCCTATTGGGTACCCGTTTTCTTCGATAGCACTCAAATATCAGGTACAGCACAATATGCAAATTCCCTTACTGCTAATAACCTCGATGTGAATCTACGTTTTCCGCGTATCTTTAGTTGGGAGCCATTAACGTAAGTAATTATTTTTCTTCATTCTCAATCCAGCCATGAGTTTTATTGTAGAATAGAATTGAGAATTGAAAATTATACGTAATTAAATTTCGAAAGTTGTGGCATTGAAACCGTGCGTAAGGAAGATGATAGTTAAGGTAAACGCATTCTTTTTATATTTATATGACCCTATCACTTTTTAAAATGTATATTCTTTATTTAAAGTTGTCCCAAAATAGCATCAAGGCTCATCACATCAGGCATTTTATTAAGTAATAATGGACGATTCCACCCAACCAAGCCCTGGGAGATAAACATCCAACCCACATGGGATTAGAACCCGCAACCTTTAATTCGACATGCAAGGAGTTTACTCCGCGGCCCCCAAGGCTGGAAAAATAATTGAATTGGACCGGAATTCGAATCTGAATGTTGCCATTGCCAATTAGGTGTGTTAGTTAGTACACCACTAATTCTAAAATAAGTTGCTGTATTGCTAAGTGTTTGGAAACCCTCCCGAATGGTAAATTCCTGCCGATTGAATGACAATATCCATAAAATTAGTCAGGTCTCCTCCCGCTGCATCTAGACCATCAGGTATGCTCGATCCACATTGCTTGAAAATTCAAAATCGCTCGGTTGTCCACGCGCTTAACGGAGGCGAGATTTTTTCTCTGAACTGCAAGGATTTTTTTTTCAAATTTCCTGCCACGTGCATCATACCTTTTCCAAATCTATAGCTACGCGATGCCCCAATCCCTTTAAAACTCCCGTTTTTTTTGCTCTCCTTATGCATCCGTTCCAGAAGCCATCCTTACAAACCCTTTTCCTCCTTCTCATTCAATATGTATCCTTACAGTTGCAGTGATCGCACGGGTTCATGCATTATCCTAAAAATTTTTTACATCTTCCTTCCCCTCCCTATCCACATCCTTCCGGTCCAAAATTTTCAACAGACTCTCTCCGAGGGTTCTCGGGCATATCCTGTGCCGGCCCGGCCCCAGCCGTCTGCCTTGTGCTCCTAGCTGACCCTCATAAGCACCCGAGAACCGATTTTTTTCCCGTGTGCCCTGACCGCCGGAGGTGCTGGGTAAGGAAGAGGCGGAGGTCAGCCCTCAACCCTTACTCCCGCCCCTTAATGCGGCCACCCGCCCCTAAACAAAAGCGTTTTTCATTATGCATCATCTCGTCGTCTGGGTACAGCATGCCCGCCTACTTATGACAAAGCTGACCCTTTTTCGTTTGGGGCACGACTAATTTTTTTCACCTCCAGTGTTCTCTCTCCCTCCATCGCACTGACCCCTTGCGAGGAGTCCCTTTATAGGGTAGGTACCCCCCAGACTACTAACACAGCGGGCCTTCGGGACCCCCCCCCCAAACCTATTTTTGTTCGATTCCACACGCTTGAGTGGGTGCCGGACCGCACGAACACGCGTGCCCATCCAGTATCCTAAACAAAGGGCACTCCAATAACTTCGCTTCTTTTTTTTAGGTACCTACTGGCTATTGGGAATGGTCGTGGCCGGATGAGGGTGAGCAAAGGTCCAGTGGGAGCGGTATAGGTGGGCGCGGGAGCAGACGACGGTGTAGGCCGTGGAGATGGGCCGGGGAACTAGCATTAAGGACCTGTCCATCCCGCCCAGGGCTAGCACGCTTGGTGAGAGCGTGCCCCGGTATATGTGCTTGTGGGGGTGGTTTTTTGACATAGTGGGCATTGGAATCGACAAAAAATGAAGGGTGCTCGCTGTCCAGGGATTGACACACTCATCATAGGCATCTTGACGGATTTAACTGAAACGGTCAGTCCCCGTTTGAAACGGATGAACTCCCAGGTTGTTTTTTACTATGCCCTATTTTTTTTAATCCGGAGGGGGGAGTACGCGTGCCCCATTATTCGCATGGTATTCGTTAAGCCGTTGTTACTGTTACCTTCGATTTCTTGGCAGCATTTTTTCTAATGCGCGTCTCGCTCCGTGCTTCTTTTTAATACAGAGAGATTTCATGGGTGCCCCGTGTATCGGCCATCAGCTGCTCTTCCTCATTTGTTCAGGGTTATGTTTTTTCACGTGATCCTCCATCCGTTGAGTAATTTTTGTGGAAGCGACGCTACTTTGCGGTACACATTGCTCCCAACCTCACGCCCTCTCGGCAGTATCATATGATCATTATGAGACTCGGTAACGGGCAGTGTGCCTTTATTGGCACGAGACCGTTCGAACTCCCTGGACCCTGGCTCTAGCCCTTGATCAGTTGTGATTATTTACTGTTTTATGCATTTAGTTCTTCAGTGAGGATCTTTCGAATGAATGAGTTATATGACAGGGGGCCATAAAAACAGAATAAATTTTGCTGGTTTGAATTATGATCGGGATTTAATGCCTTTCTTTTAATTTATTGTCATTATTTATGCAAATTTAGCCTTACGTTCCCATTTATTACGTATCTTACCACAAGGATCAATGTATTTGTCACCAGCGTGCAAATGAATGTGAGGTCATTCATTTATTAGCTGAAAGTAGTGAAGTTCTCGAACATTACCAACTTAGTAAGCTGGTTAAGCTAACCATTATGTTTTTCCATGGAATGATTTAACTTGGAAGCGAAAATTTGCTGCTAATATAAATAATTTTTTCGAGGTACAAATATTGAATTTAACAAATGTACTTGCTGCAAGAAATACTTGACTGGTTGGCTTTCCCTTCTTGAGACTATTTTTCCGTAAGGTCCGTGTCTGATGCTTTAATTGACCGATTTAAGAATAAATCTGGTATACTGAAGAAAAAGCGAGATTTTGAATTTAATGTGCGCATTGAACTAAATTTTCAATGCAATTTTAGGGAAAATATCTCTAATTACACCTTTGAGACGCTCTACAAAAATGGTTACAGATAAATATTTGATTTTTAAACCGTGTCCGAAGTATTTCGTAGGCAAAGTTCTTATGTAGTAGGGCTGACGTCAGGAGTTCAGAATACGCAGTAATAGTGGTACTTCTGTCAGAATCAATTGTCCATTTTCCTCTCGGTTTTTCCATCATAAAGAATTGCCAGAGATCTCGATGGACAGTGGTCATCATCACTCGTTAATTAATTAGTTGAAATCCTAATGAAAGATCATATTTACTGGAGCTCAACATGGGCTATTTTTTGAAGCTCATCGCGATACCTAATTCACGTTTACGATATGGTTATGCTTTCTTGTGACGCGATGCTACCTTGCCACTATTAAACTTTAACAAAAGATACGGGCCGAATGGACAAAAACGTAGGCACTCTCTCCCTATAAATTTTATCGAGACATTTTCGAAAGCGTAGGCCCACGAGCAATAACTCCTTCCGTTCGGCCCACCCTTCCACGGCCTCCTCACCGCCGCCAAATTACCGTAATCTTTTCTCCCCTTTTCCCCAGCATAACGCCTCCCTCTCCTCAGCCCCCAGCAGCCCCCAATATCTTATCCGCATAAAAACGGCGCTTGCCAATTTCTGGTGCATGAGTTATTTACTGCCGCGGAAGACACGACGAAATAATTGATGTACCTGCATTGCATAGCACGTACGAGGAAGGGAAGGGGAAAAAGGCTTTCTGTGCTGGAGCTGGCGAAGTTGGTAGGTTGGAGTTTTGGAGGCTGTGGTGTAGAGGAGGGAGCCTTTGAAGGGAAAAGTGGGCGGTTGAGGATTGCCGTTCTTTTGGTCTCATAGAGCAATATCGATGGTCCTCTCTTCTCTCATCCCACACCCTCGATCGTTCTTCCCTATACCCCCGATCGCAGCACCCCCTAGCTGCTCCTTCCGCCCCCATCTCGGAAGGCACTTCCCTTGTGCCTGTACTGGGAGACGGAGAGAGAGAGAGAGAGCCCTCCAGCCGACAATATTTCTTGCGCGTGTGTCTGTGTCGCCGCGCTTTGGATCGCTGGTTCTCTCTCATACCCCCGCCTGCCATCGAGTCCGCATTATCCCGGGTCCCCTGCACCCTTTACCACACCCACGCGAGACCAGCTACTCCGCTCTTCAATATCCTCGCCTCACCCCCTCGCCCTCAATCTTTTCAGGTCCTCCTCAGTCCTTCCACCCTACCCTGGCCTCGCTCACGTCATCTCCGTCCTCCCTCTCTCCACATCTTCATCGCCATTCGTCTATTCCTGCGTTCCTTCAACGCTCCCTCCGTCCTCCCGCTAGTTATAGCGCGTTGATAAAGCAGGAGACTCCCCCGGTCTCGCTTCCAAGAACAGCCATTCGCGTGGAACGCATTGTTCAGCCAGGATGGCATTTTGCAAAGGAGCGTACGGAATTTTGGAGCCCGGTTTCGGCGTCTCTCTCTCCCTCCCTCTTGCTCGTCTTATCTCAACTCGCCCCTCTCTCTCTCTCTCTCTATCTATCTTCTCCTCTCAGTCCTTCATGCCGGGGGAACACACTGTACCTCCTCCCGTTCCTGCCTTTGCGGGGAGGAGAAGTCTTGAACCCGGTTGCCTTGTATTTAGGGAAGTTGGATGAGCCTCACCGGAAACTTTTAACACCGGTTCGGCATACAAAGCATTCAGGTGGCAGCGTGAGATGGAGCCTGGGACGTAATTTCTCCCGAGGGGGAGTGGTGTATGTGTGTGTGTGTGTACGGTTTTTGGGGATGCGTGAGGATTGAATCGAGGAGTGAGGGGTGAGGGTTATCATGTTGGATGAAGGGAGAGAGAGAAGACCGGAGGAGTGGATGTTTGAATGTGGATCGGATGAGCGAGGCACGGATCGCGGGTGGTGATGGTGTTTCGGCCGCCGTACAATTTTTTTCTCTCCCGAGCTCTCGGTGTCGGGAATTCCTCATCGGCCCTTTCAAAGGCGTCCTCATTCTGTTCCCCTTCCTGTCATGCTTTCTCAGTCTCTTCCTTCCCACGTCTTCTCGTCCTCTTGTTCATCTCGGTAGTTGCCTTTCGAACCGTGTACCTCAATCAACTCACCCGGCTAATTCATACGCGCAGCTGCCTTCTCTCCATCTCTTGACGTCTTCGTTATTTTTTCTTCAAGGTTCTACCTGCCATGCCGTTCCATCCATGTTATTTGAATTTTGATCAAAGTTCTGTTTTCCTCGAATCTTAAATGGGCGAAAAGCTCTCTTTCCTTGGTTTACATTGTAGAAACGCGAGTTTCTAAGTCGTGCGTTAAGGCGTTTTCCAAATGGTGGACTCGCTCAGAATTATCAAAGCAGAGATGAGAATATTTTAGTTTATGAACTCGTGTTAAAAATCAATATCTTATTCTTCGAAAGAATAGTTATTGCAGTAATGAGCCCCCTTCCGAGTGTGGATAGTCGAGAAACATTATGAAAATTTGTTATGATATTCATCTACTTGATTGATAAAAAAATTGATTTCACCTCTGCTAAGTCGTTACATGTACATATTTTAATTACTCATTCCCCTTTATGTCGGTAGAAGTATCGGCAACTGCGGAAAAATATGATTTTAAGTATTATTTTGTGTTTTCATTGTTTTATTATGAATTTAAGTGTCCATTATCAGAGCTTCATAAAAATAATATGTGAAGCAGTTCTCATTTCGATCTTCGGAATCAGGGAGAGTATTAATGTTGAGTTTCTTTGGAAAAATATTTGGGTAGAATTAATATTACTCATTTAACATCTCACTTGAGCGGCGAATGGCATAGACATTTTCCTTCGGCGACTTTTTCTTTATTTATTAAAAGAAAGAACCGACCTTTGTCTCTCTGGAGGAGGGACATCATGTTCCTTTTTATTACACCTCATGAGATGTCTTCTGTGCTCTAAATCTTTCCTCACCAACTCCTCTTGGCCTCTTGCCTTCTTTCCCCACTCTCACATCTATTTAAATATCTTTCATCTCCATCACTGAGCTACCGTAACAGAGCTACGTACTGCATCACGCCATTATTTCCTCTTCCCTATTTCCATATTAAACTCCTCATCCTCCGTCCTTTCCCCCTTCCTACCTTTCCCCCTTACCTTTCTTGGTTTCCACATCCTTGTACATAGTTATCCGGCGAGGTCTTTACTGCCTTAATGTGGTCTGACGTCTCTCGAGATTTATTAGTTCGCTACCTGGCCACCCGCGCGTGCTGCACGCCAGCTTCTTACGTCGTCACCGTCATTCTAGTTCCGCGGGGTGTGTTTGTTAAGGGAATGTAGGACGGAAGGAGGACGCAGTCCTGTGTGGAGGGAGGGAGTCGGGAGGGTGCACGGGAAAAATTTGTCTCTTCGTAGCCCTAGTCACTGCTGTGGCTGCTTGCTGTTGCGATATTAGCTAAGAGCGACGACGCTCTGGTTGCCTGCGGCGAGGGGGCAAAATCACTGCTCGTCCATCCCTGCGATGTGAACCTCGGCGACGAGGCAAAACTTCCATTTTGTGGCCAGGCTCCGCGTCCTTCGGTATTACGTGTTATGCAGGGAGATGAAACATTGGAGTGCCAGTGCAAGCTTCGTATCTGTTGTTAAGTTACTCTACTAGCGCTTGCAGGGCCTCCGTTTAAGTTTTAAATAATCCATGATTGTATTTTAAAACTAACAATTGTTTTTTTATAACTTTGATCAAGGCAAGATGGAAGTTTTATTTAATATTTAAAAAAATTATTTTGGAGTGTTTGATGTGATTTAATACTTCGAAGCCCTCACTAGGCCCACGTTATAAATCTTCCACTGAAGAATTGTTTTTTAACTTGAACCTTTGACTTCCGATCGCCATTGTTTGACCAGACTGGTTCTTTATTTAATGCCATGGATTCCTTAAATTGGCTACTAAAAGATTTTTTGTCCTGTAATTTTGTTATTTCAGTCATTGGAGCATCATAAAAACAATGGTCCTCTATCTGCTGATGTGTTTACTCTAACTACTAAACGGAAATAACTGATAAAATTGTATTGAAAATGTACACAATTTTTCTCTTAAATGATATAGTAGTATTTGCGACTCTGTATTTTCAATTTTCTTCAAAAAGATCTATTCGAACTTTTGTTAGTAGTTTTTTAACCTGTCTCTAACAATCTAAAATCTCCTTTGAGTAAAACTATGAGTGGTCCATGTATCAACGTTAAGGTTTGGTGACTCTAACCAAGTATAAAACCATACAGACAATATTTCTGGTCTCAAAAATTGTCTTTCTATCCATAGATATAATGAAAATTCAATCAATGTCACCGAAGTTAGGTGGAATTGAAGTAAAATAAATGTTGAAGATAATACTTTTTCTTTTATTCATTTGCATTTATAAATCGGTATAGAGAGGAATATCTACTGATACTTATCTCAATACACGTGTGTTTAAGCCTTTTTTTAAGTACACCTTTTGCATGAAGTAGAACAAATAATGTCATGATGAGTATATCACTAATAGTTTGATATTATTAAAGAAAATAGTTGTGTACATGTACCCATACATTTCTTAATAGAAGTAAAACGTGAATCACTATTATGGCACGGAACAAATATTCAGATGCCGAGAAATAATTTTAACCTAATTTCAGAAAAACAGAGAATCCCTAATTTCGGTTAAAAACCAGTGTATTACTCATAATATATTTGTCAAAAGTGTCCATGAATACATAAAATGTTTTAATTTTTCAATTAATGATTTTGACTTGGAGTTAAACTTATTAGAGTAACTGTATTGAGCTTTTGAGAACAATGATTTTCTATGATATAGTTTTTGTGAGAGAGGAACGACAGGAAATTATTAACTGAGCTCATTCAGCACTTAAAATTAATGGAATTAAGACAAGAATAGATTTTCGTTAGAGACGTGTTTTATATTTGCGAACGTAATTTCATTTTTATTTGCACTTAATATGGGGCCAAGTCTTTATTCAGGGAGGCAAAGAGGCCAATTTTTAAAAAAATCAGCTGGCACTGTTGAAAAGCGGTGACTTTCATACGTTCGTTCCAAGAATGAAAACTGTATAGCTGACGGGGAAACGCGCGCCTTTTCCCTCCGAAGGATTTTACACCTCGATACTAGCGAGTGAAATGTATGAACGATATATTATCCTTTTTTTATGTCTTAACGGCTTTCACCCCGGGAACATTTATAGTCAATGCTCATCACCTTTTACAAATCGTTGGCCACATAGGTGGAGATGCCTGTGTAGGGAAGGGAAAAAAAATCCGTAACGGAGTCCTCTTTTTTTCTCTTTCTTTCTCTTTAGTCCATTTAATAGGGAGTGTGTATAGAAAGGGGTGTTCACATTCGCTCTTTCCCACCACCTCAGCCTCCCTCACCCTTGCGCCTTTGCCTTCGTCCTCCTGCCATCGAATCTCTTTAAAGGAAGAAAAAAAGGAACCGGCAAATGAAAAATGGCGAGTGAAGTAACTCCTCTTTGGAGTAAGTGGGTGTTGGAGGTGAGGCCGTAAAGGGACCGGGGAGTTGGGAGTGAGGTTTTCGCGGAGAGTGGAGGCAGAGGCTGAGGGGGGGGGGGCACAAAGAGGAAATGTTGGGGGAGGAGATGGGTAAGGTTGGGTGGGGGCGGAGGACGGGTGGACGGGGAGGGAGTAGAGAGGAGGAGTAGGAGGAAAGCGGTAACTCACTTCCCAACGCGCCACTTTGCGCTGCTCTGGCTTAATTCATGAAGAGGTTTCTTCCGCAAAGGGAGCTAAATATTCATTGTAATAAGTCTTTTAAAAGGGTGGTGGAGGAAGAGGGGTTTGAGAAGGAGGGAAAATGGGGTAAGGGGGAGTTGAGAACAGTACGTAGGTACATCTCATAAACACGGGTCGGATGAACGGCGTAAAGGTTTGATGGGTGTGGTGGGAAAGATAGCGGCGATTAAATAAAGGGGGAAACAGAGAGAGGAGAGGGAAAATTGGAGAAATGAGAAGGGAAAAAAACGTGAGCGAGGCGTAATTGATGGAGGGGAAAGATGAAGGAAGTAAGATGCTCGTCGAATGGTGTTTTTTCCCCTCTCTCAGCGGTTATATTACCATGAAAAATACGTTCAGCAAAACCTAATTAGAAATATAAAACTGTTGGTCTTGTGCCGAAAATTGAAACTTGCATGCCGAACCCAAGATTGTCGGCGTGAATAAAAACGCTATGAATTAAGCTTTTACTCAACATTTCAGAAAGACCAGTCCAGGTTGGTATATCTATACCAGGTTGGGTATCAAGAAATCATAGTTTGATTGCTAGAGAAGTCTCAGGTTTGCCGTTCATAATTTTCATTCTTGCGCTCGCGTTGTACTACTCATTCTACCCGCAGAAATATCCTATTTTTTTATTATATGAGGAACAGAATGCTGCTTCCTAGGCTTTATGTATGAACATGGAGCTCTAATTACGTTTTCGATCGTTTCCGCTGCACTTGCAACCTCGTGTCGAATGAGATTTGTTGAGACCTGGAGCGACGCTTGGTCGAACTGCTCTAGTTTCGCTAAAGGATGGCGGTGTAAAACAAGACACGCGATGAGGAAGTCAGTGTAAGGCAGAGCGATGGAGAAGCCACGGCAAGATGCGCGGCGGGAGCAAGATTTTGAGATATAAAGATTGGGGGTGAGGGGATAGAAATATAGGCGAGGGAGATATATGGAGTTCTCCCGAGACACTGGATCTTCCTCACCGCAATGAATCACGGGGCAAAACTTAACACAAAAGACCTTTATGTGGCAGAGTATTCGTCGGAATTAATTAATAAGGCCGGAGATGGGTTGCCGGCACTGGAGCCTTCTGGTTCTTCCTATTAAGACCTCCACGCTCTGCTCCTTTTATCCGGAACGAATAATGTGATCCAAAGTGATGGTTCTGCTAGGTGTTCCCGCCACGGATGATGAGATGGGAGGAGGAGGTGAGGAGTGTAATGAGGGGAATGTAGCGGGAGCGGAGGGATCGAAGTGTTCCGGAGGAGTCGGAGCGGAGGAGTTGAAGGAGGCAAAAGGAGGTTGGTTACGTTTCGGCAGAAGTTTTGTCTTCACCCACCCATCTCATGTATCATATCCTCATACCACCCACAACTCGCAGCCTTAGGTTAGTAAGAAAGGCCGACGGGGGCGATACATTAAAGACTCCAGAAACTGATCCCCCGCGGAGGGATGTATGGCTTGATAGCTGCTCGCTATGTAGTTCTCCCTCGACTGCCGTATCGCTCTGCATAACTCTGTAAATGTTGCCGTGAGCTGTGATCTTCATTGAAAATGGAGACTGATTAAGTTTCTCTCCCTTTTAGGAATGTGTGACAGGCAAGGGTGAGGAAACTATATGAAAAAGGAGGTGATTCGGTAGAAGTAAGGCTTTTCCTCCTCAGTGCCATACCTTTTTATTTCACTGCCGTATGGCAGGATAGGTAGTTACTGAAAGTTCTGGCGCTCTCACTGTATCAAAGCATTGTTCAACTCTGTGACTTAAGTGACTTAGATGCATATAAAACATAATACCCCACGTATTGCTTTCAATTCTTAATACATTAATCAAAACAAAAACTCTGTCCGAGAAGGTTGAATAAAGGACCCAAATATTTTTTACGGGCTATGATTCGATTCAATTCTCTGTAATTCATAAACGTACTTTTTAGCGTCTAAGTTTAACATTTTAGGTGCGATTTGATCAAATTGTCTTCATCTTGATATATCTATATTTCGTAGAGTAATTCAGTGTTGGAAGCACTTCAATTTCTCGCAGTTCGACCCAATAGATCTATCGCCTTGATCCTATTTATGAAAGTGAAATAAATCTTTTATAATTTTTTATTTCATCGTATGGTGGATTAAATCTCCATTGTTACCACTTAAAAAAAGACATTTCAGTGACAATTTTTAGATGCATTCCATTTGAATGAATTAATATTTATCGTGTGATCTCTTGGTCCGCAAAATTTCTTTTTTGTAGAATTTTGAAAAAGGCACGAAAGTAACCTTGATGACTACATACGTATTATTCAGGAAAAATAACTTTATTGATAGCGGTTTTATTAATAGTGAAGATGAAGTCCTAAGCTTATTATTTCTTCGTATCATCGGAATATTTTATTTTTTCTTTGGGATTCGATCCTTCCATCTTACGGCTCTCTACCTGACAACGAACTTGCAACGTGGTGCGTTGGTATGGAGGCATAGTTACATCATAAATTTATATGTATTCTAAGCCGCTCCTTTATTATCGCTGCTTTTGAATTAATATATAGATGACGTCCTCGATCTGGCGTCAAGTACAAAAAGAGATCATGAAACTTGTTCATTGAAATCATTAACCTTGAATTTTTTCTATTAGAAGGCACTAGGACCTAACTTTAGACAAAATAAAAAATATTATTAGAGGGCTATTGTGTGAATATAAATTGTGTAGGCACAAGTATTGCAAACGTACTTGAACTGCCGACAATTTTTCGGCGAACCACCTTCAGATACCCAAAAGATTGTGAGAATGAATTTAAGCAAAGGTTTTTTTTACAATGATAAAATGCAGGCAGTGTGTCATATACGTCATGTGCTCATAAAGATGGATCTGCTGTTGGGAAAATGCAAATTTCCGCGTCAGACAAAGTCGTAACAACTGACGAATTCCATTTTTACGATTATTTTTGCGCTTTCCTTTTCACACTAGTTCGCTTTCATTGCATTGGGTGGCAAAACGAAACACTTCGCCTTGATACTGGGGTTCGGCTCTCGAAGAAATTGCCGCGCAGTATACTCCGCGTAAACGGCCGCTCCGATTGTTATTTTTTCATTACAATTCATCCTTTAAAAATGTCCTGGAGCACCTGAGGCCGGTCGTTGTCAACGAGTGCTCCACATGTCATATCTCTTTCCGAATGTTCCCCCGCGGAGGAGAAGAAAACGCACGCGGAAACTGCGAAACACGTATGGTTCGTAGTTCTTTTCATGAGGAATGGGAGGCAGTTATTGACGGAGGGTAGTAAAGTCTTGCAGTTTTATTTTCCAGAGCAGATCGCCGAAGTCATTCTCATGGGAGGCAGATGGGGAGACGAGGGATGTTGTGGAGCTCTTGGAAAGGAAGCGCGGGGGGATCGACTGATTCTTGGGTGGTGTCGGGTTGGAGAGTGGGGATGGACGTCAGGAGAACTGGTTCGAGGAAATAAGTAGGGACTGGAAAAAGACTGGCAGGAAGGAATTTTCACGTGATACACCAAATTAATTACCAACGCCACTGAACTTGAACAAAATTGAAACCTTACGTTTACCCTTCATTAATATACTCCTCAACATGCTTGAGTTTGAATACAAATACTAAGAGCTTTAAAGTGGTTGAAGCAATCTTTGTTTATGTTCAGATTCCCGGGAAAATTTTCCCTCCTGATTTAATTAGCATTAACTGTAGATAAAAGTGATAGAGTTGCATTGTACGGATTTGGTATTTTGGCATTTCAATGGTATTTTTAAGTCGCACACTCATGGCATGTGACTTACATTCCTAAATAATTTGATAATATATGTACAGACTTTCTTTTGAACGCGAAATAACTCATCTCATGTTATTTCAATCGAAGCGAATTAGTACCAAGGAGTTACTTGTCCAATTGTTAAAAACAACAAAAGTTAATGTAATTTCGTCTAAATTTCGAATACCGCCCCTAAAACTCGATTAATTACAACCTTTAATTAAAGAATTATTTATATAATTTTTATGTCATTTCCATTACTATCAGATGTAGTTACTGCCAATGCATTAGATTCACCTAGGTGAATTTTATCCTAGAATCTTTTCCGCTTACTTAAAAATTATTTAAATATGCTCTCGATGATCCACAATTACCGTTTCACCAATTTAAATGATATAAATAAAGTGAGAGACTGCGAATTTAGTGCTCCAAAGTCATGGCAAGCATATTGCAAATCAGGACCATAGCTTTGCCGTTACCTTTATTATATATCTCCTTCTGCTTGGTTCACCATCTTAGTAGAAATCACTTAGGACCAAGAAGATTATAGCTCTAGTCAAGTTCTTGAAAAGAACTCCATCATAAATTGGGACATGGTAATGATTTATGATGAAGGAACCGTTAGCAAACTTAGTTGTCAGTCAGATATTGCTTGATAATGTTAATCCTTTTGTGATTATTCAATTGAAGTTGTGAAGTTCTGAAGACGTATTTTGATGTAAATATTCAGTTATCTCTATTTATTGAAATGATGTGGAACTTCAAGTTCTTCTTTGGTATAAGAAATCTCATTCCCAGAAATCCGCAAAAATGTACTTCATAAGAACTACCAAAGGACGCTTCATCTCAATATTTTTATTTTAAATGTGTTGGTTATTTTATATATGAACCACCTTTAGTTGTCTCATCCTTCAAATTTTCCGATTAAGGGCGGAAATGTGATGACATGCAAAAATATCTCTGGTTAGTAAAATCTTCCCACAAATCTACTGGATCTTCTAGTGCCTCCTGACTGACGGGTTGTCCAAGACTGAAGTCTGACGGGTTGTCCAAGGAAGGAAATGTTAGGCGCTATTTTGTTTGCCGCTGGAATGGTAAACTGTGATTGCTTAAGCACAATGAAGTGAGGCTAAGAAGGTGAAATGAGGAGGGATACATTTAAATGAATTGCATTCCAATTGGTACATTAAAAGAGAATGTCATGTACGTTACATTTTATTGGGCGACTCTCTGAGATAATTCTTACCTACTTAGTACAGTAAAGAGGTGAGGGTGAAGGCGTATTCGGTCGAAGTGGTTAAGGAATTTCAACCCATATTTTCCTCTTGCTTATTTCTATAATTTTTATTGGCTCTTTCCTAGCAGTTAATCAAGTAAAAATCGAGTCAAACGGCTACGGAAATTCACAGTAGCTGTGGCCATGTCAATACAAGTAAATCATTATTGCTGGAAATGCCTTGGAAATATTTCATGATGGTAATGAGAGAATTTAACCATGAAGTCATCAATTATTGTAAAATAAATCATTATATTTGCATTTTAAATCAAATTTAATAGCTCCCAATGATTTAGATTATGAATCTTCCATCAGTATTTTCTAAACATTTGAAATTCTTGAAATGCTAGCTTTTTCATTTTAAGGCAAACGTGCTGATCCACATCTCATTAGTTTTTCTCAAGTTTTCTGTTACATAATTTAGAAGAGTATATTCTAGTATTCTATTGAAATAAAACTTGTGATTAGGGAGCACGTATATAATGTTGCATTTTTTTGAGATAACCTTTATCATTCTGGGCAAAAACGTTTGAAATATTCTTGCTAAAACGTCACGAAACGATTTATGGACGAGCTGAAATATTCCATTAAATGATATGATTAAAACCTAACGTTGCTTGGGCTTAATCGTTGGCAAGAACTATCATATAAACTGTTGTTGTGAAATCATTTCCCTGAAAAGTTTACCATTGGCAGTTAATATAGGGGCACTTTCAGTAAAAGAGCCCACCCACTCTCGGCCAAGGGAATTCGAGGCGTGCATGCCTAGTTATGGCGTCGGGGTAGGATACTTGGTTCATGGAGCAGCGTCCATGAGAGCGAGGGGTGTGTTGGGATGGGTGGGTAGAAGAGGGGAACTTGAGACACACGAGGGAAATGGAGGAATGAATTTGTGAGAGGAGAGGGAGCGAGAGCCGGTAGAGGGACACAGGAGAGTGGGGCAGGGGAGATAAGAGGGCGGCGGCAGGAGGGTGGGCAAAAGCGGGGGTGGGTTGGAAAGCGCCAAACATGGGCGGTGGGTGGAAACGAGAGGATCTTTGGAGAAGCGAGGGGCTTGGAGGGGAGGGGGGTAGATTCTGTCTGGAAGGGGGAGTAGGGTTCAGAATCCTGGGAGCAAGCAGGGGGCGAGGGAGTGGTAAAAAAATGAGTTAAGGGGGTTAGGAGGCGGAGGAGGGGTAAAGGAGGAAGGAAAGGACTGGGACCTTCGGGGAAAAAAGGGGGATGAGGGAGGGAAAGGGTCGGGGAAATAAAAGTCTGGGATCCAGATCCCATTTTTACTCCCCTATCCCCATTCTGAATTATTGAAATCGAAAATATCTGCCGCTGTGGCCCCATACGATATTTGCATTTCCAAGAGAAAAACCCTCTCAGGCCGCTCCCGACTCCCTCACACCACAGCTATGGGGTAGGCCGGCGGATGTGTGCCTATATATCTCAGTCCTGTGACATCCCTTCGGTTTTATTTTTTTATACCTCCCTCTTCGATGAAAAGGCATGTAACGTGTCCTAGCGCAACTGCGATACTTCCGTCACGAACATTTTTATCAGTTCGATATGTTGCCAAGAAATCAATAACCGTGGAAATCGAACTAAGGATACCCTGGCCCTCTCAATAATTCCTGAGTCTTATACGATTTTTTTTTAGATTTTCCTCTTTTCTTTCGGAAATGGAGCCATAATTTGCATTTCATGAGATATCTGTCGCCTTTTCACCTTAGGATGCCGTAAGTAGTTCTAAAGCTTTTCTATTTATTGAGAATGTTATGTCAACCTTAGCCGATTTCGCTGTGTCTCAGTTTATCCATAATGTTATCTTGCTCATATGAACTGATGTTTCTTTTATTGGAGAAACTATGAAACTTCCTGATGCTAATTAAATATTGTTTTCAACACTGTCGATCACGGTGTGTGCTTACCACCCTAAGTGTATTTAACACAGAGAAATATTTGGTACTATAACGATATATGTTGGTTGTCATCTGACTACAATTTATGATGAATTGTTATTGAGTGATTTGGTTATACTAATCTAAGGGCATGAGCATTCAACATGACTATCGTGCTCCTCTTTGCATGGAGTAATTGCCGATGCAGTTACTGCCTCTAATATCCCAATAGAAAATCTTCAGGCTTTACCGGCCATTCTGATGATAGAAAAGCTCTCGTGTTTTCCTCTAGGTAAGGTTCTCCATTGCTTTCATCTTTCGACTGGTGACTCGTTCACTGTTGTCAAAGATCCTGGAATACAATGCCGTTCCTTTTCCGCTTCTACACCAGGATCCCGGCAGCTCGCCTGTAGAAATATTGAAAGTAATGGAGAATCCTACCCATTGGAGAAACCGAGGGCATCTCAATCCCTACGGAATTGTATTAATGACCTGTAGAATATTTTTAAGTGAGCACAGCCAGTCTTGCTCTGGCTTTTAGCTGCTTTTACAGTAGAAATTTTTCACCACTGCTGGAATAGTTGCGTACTCTTTATATCCGCGCGGAAAAATATTCCGAGGTGATCGAGTCTCAAAGGAATGGAAGGAGGACGTGGCCGCTCACCGATCAAATACCTTTTTGATGAGTTCTATTGGACGAGAGATGGATATATGGCTGAGCCTCTCTTCACGTGACGTCCGCTTTCATGGGATTTCCATATTCTGCGAGAGGGAATTACTTTCTTTTTGCGGACGGAATGGGTGGCGAAGGAGCGATGCGGCGGGAAGTGGGTGTGTGGTGGGGGGGAGAGGGGGCTAGGAAGGGGTTCCCGAGTAGTTTAAGGGTGGGCTGGTCCACGGGGAATTCTCGAAATGAAAGGATTTTACGAGTTATCCGCGAGTGAGGGGGTGTGCGAGAATTCTCTCTCGGATTGATGCGTAGACGCTGGGGGGTGGGCATTGTAATACGGAAGGGCGCGCGGGGGTTGAAAGGCCAGAGGGAGTTCGTGAGTGGTAAAGGGGCTTAGCGTGCTTTGAAGGAGAGATAGATGTGCCCGGAGAGAGGGGGATTTAGGGAGTGAAGGCGAGAAACGTGCTGTGGGAGATGAGTCAAAGAGGAGGAATAAGACGTGGGACGGGAGTGGTTGGGGAAGAGGAGCCGTAAAAGAAAAAAAAAAGAAATGCAATGGAGACTGGGACTAGGTACTACTGAGGTGTGGACCGTGGCGCTGTCCTTGATTTTATTTATTGCACTTTTAAGGCTATGATGATCCCTTCGGATTTCCCTCAGAATGTTTCTTAAACGGCCGTTCTTCAATCTTGTTGGCAAGAAGAGTCGTTCTTTGTTTGGCATCTGGTAAAACGGATGTCTTCAGATTCTTGCATGTCACTGAGGTGCTATGCTGAGAATTAATTCATCCATGACATTCTTTGCGGAGTGTGTCATCTCTTTTTATTAGCTTTCTTTTATGCTATATTGGGGTGCTGAAGGTAAAATGATGCTCTACAGTTTTGAAAGAGGGGTAATATAGTGAATCATATATATGGTGCCCAATTGAGGTGGGCGCCGATGATATTTTCGATCGGAGGAATCAACCCTTTCCCACCCCAATGGAAACTGAGCAGACGCGTCAACCGGCTTTGGCATACCGAAATTATACTGTAACCATTATGCGTGATAAGAGGCTTTAAAATGAAAATTATTCATCATTGTGTTTAAGTGTGAGAAATAGGTAATATGTGAATTTGCAAGACAAGGGAAGAGGAGAAGGTTACGAAAATATTATTATCACTGCTTTAATTTACTTCGTATCAAGTGGCTCAAGGCTTGAGTGTAGCTACATAGATCAGAATGAAGCGGAAGATGAGGAGAACATGCTCTGCGGATCATGTGCAGTGATGCAATGCACAATCGCATGGCCGACTGGCAGCGCCATAAGGACATGAAAATAACAATCCATGATTGCGCGCCTGCGAAGAGATCTTCGAGAAACGCCCAGCCGTGGCGGCGTGACGCGTCCTCGCCCGCATATAATATCCAAGTTCATTCTTGCTTGCTCATTCTACACTAAAATATAGTCTCAGTTAAATGGGAAGACTTTTTATCACCGAATATTAATTATGAAATACCCATAGTTTGAGGAGTAATAGTAACTTAAGCCATTCTTAATTTCTGATCAATTGCAGGCGATTTCGCAGCGGTCATTCTCGGCAAATTCAATGCAAGTAACTGGAAACTTAATGAGAGCGAGTGTTTACATCGACAGTTGTTGGAGACTATCCCACAATAATCAATTAGATTTTATTGCCTTGCGACGAAACTGTGTGTATTCTTTCGCGATTTGTACAGAATGGCAAGTCGACTACCTTTCGTCTGAAGTCTCCGTTCTGAAGAGAGTGAAAGAGTAAAATCCTATTTTAAGCATTAATGAAATGTATGTATCGATGTCCATCAGAATGAAAAAACCTTTCAAGAAATGTAAAATAATGTGTTGTGTACTTTCTGTGTTCGTATTCATATGAGATGTAATTGACATTCACCGCGCTGAATGTGTATTATTTCACTGGCATTGAGCGAAAGAAGACCTTCGAGAAGTTCCTGGTTGGAACAACAGAGTATATTGTACGTACTAACTTAATGTTATATTTTGCCATGGAGTTATGTCATCAATCGTCATTGTAGAGATCCATGGTCGATATACCTAAACCTATGTACATTTATTAATTTTGAGACAACATTGAATACATTTATCTATAACTTGCCCAAAGCTCACTCGGTGAATCAATCCCTTGTACTCTTTTTCCCTTCACGTTAAACCTCAGTCCTCCATTACCGTAAGTAACTTCCTCCTTGCTTGTAAATAAACGTTTAAATTCACCCTCCTTCTCCGATTCCTTAGCTGCTCGCATTTTCCCTTTCGCCCCTGTTGTTTTCCTAACGCTCTCTCACCTCTTCCCTTTTCATTCACATCCAGGTGTCCCCTTCTCTCCCGACATTCTTACCATTTCTGTCTCTCCCTTTTACTGCCCCCTGCGTGGTAACTATGGCATCCTGGGGGATACGAAGGAAATGAAAATGCGTTGCGTCGAAGGAAGGAACGATGAGGGGGGCGGGAAAGTGAGTTGGTGAGTTTTGGGGGCGGACATGGAACGCACTTCGATTAGGGGGGGTGGAGCGGGGGCGGGCGCATTGGCTGGGAAGGACAGGAAAACGTTTGGGGGGGGGGCGACGGTGGGTGGCTGTGTGGGTGGGAGGGAGGGACGAAAGTGAGTGTGCCGTGCCCTGCGGGGGGGGTAGGCGTTTGGGAAGTCCCGGAGAGTTAGGGTGAGAGGGTGGACCACTGGGTATGCTGTGTGTGCGCTAGGGGGGGAGAGGGAACTCGGCTTGGAAGTGTGTTACGTTGGGGGGAGTGGGGTGAGGTGGGAAAGAGGGGGCTGGGAGGGAGGGTTGATGGTGAAATTCGGCAGGGGACCAACCAATAGGAAACTCTATCGATCGAATTGATAACCGAAACACACTCTCCTCTTCCCCGGAGTCCTACCAATCCTACTTCTTCCGCTCTCTCTCTCGCTCTCCTTGTGCTCGGAACAACCTCCTTCGCCCCTTGCTCGGTTGGAAATCCTGCGTGCCCCCTTCCGCCGAAAGCTTTTCCTCCCGTACGTCCCACCTCACCTCCTCTCTTCAACCTCGCCCCTCCTTTCTAAGTCCTCCCCCTCTATTGATTCCTACCTTGTGTGGTGGTTAGCGACTTGGGTAGCGTAGTTTCTCATTCGTATGCATGTTTGTGGAGGTACATTTACTTTATATAAAATTTCAGTGACTAGGCGCACCTTTCTAAATAAAGAGAGGAATTCTCGCTAGTTTCGGGGTGACGTGAGTTTCAGGGTGACACTTGGCTCATTTCCAATCATTGTATTCAAAAATGATATGGTATGAAGTCACTCGCAAGGGTACATACACACCAACATCTAGTTCGCAGAATCCTCCCTCGAAATTCACCTTGAAGGGAGATAGCTTTGGGTTGTAACTTGCTAACACACCTGATCGGCAATTAGGAGATCTGGGTTCGAATCCCGGTCAAGTTAGATGAATTTTTATGGTGAATTTCGACCCTTGGATGGAGTTATATTTTGACCCCGCACTGCATCTTAAGATAAAACTGAATTGAATAAAAACAGGCATGCCCTTTCGATCCTATAGGTATATACAACAATTATTGCTTTCCACGCATTATTGATTACGGCAACACAATATAGAAAGGCGCCCTCTCCACATTGATTCATCGAGGCGGGCCTGGACCATCGGTCGACTCTCAATTTACTGTTTGTGCTTTCCCTATCCTTATCCTTTTTCTTATTCCTACCCTTCTGTAAGGCTTGTATCCTAACCCCTCTGTCACGCTCCATTGCATGGGGGCTCGCTGGATAGTAGGTAGATGAAAATATATATTATACGAGTGTATCTTTCTGTACTCTCCATGTTATGACTCATGCAAGTTGTTACTTTCGTAATTCATGCCGTTGAGTGATAACGGACGAAAGAACTCCACGAGCACTAGCAATAAGATACAACCCCGCATTCTCTTGTGAAGGCTCTTAATATATATGCATGGTTAAACACATGCTGTGCCTCGTATATATGACGCATGTACATTCGTGTACATATGTGCACCCTTGGATCCGCCTAGGCGAGTGAATGTATGTGACTTTGTTCGGCCTGCCTTAAGCTTTACATTCGTCGCTCTCATACATCCTTCTCCCTCCGCGAGCGACTGTGGCCCCTCTCAGCCCCCGAACCGAACGCTTTCTCTTCTTCCTCCCCCACTAGAATACGACTCCTTGTCTTTTCAGCGGGATATGCTCTGTATGAATGATGAATGCACCTGCGCTCGAAATATTCGCCGGAAGCCGAGGGCAGAGGGATTGGAGGCTGAGAACGGGACGGTGGGGGCGGGGGTGTTGGAAAGGGCGGGAGACCCGGGGCATAGTAAGAGAATGGGCGGCTGAAAAAATGGAGGCTGAAGCGAGGGCTTTATTCTTGCATGAGTATTTGCATGCTACGCTTCATCCTACGCGTAATCTTGAATTACTGAGTATGTTTTATTTACCCAAGGTGACGTCTGACTGTACCTTGTTTTTGGTGGGGTATTTCTTATTTTTTCGCATTAAGCCAAATGTCCTCGATTTGTGCATTCAAAATATTTTGTTTCCACTGGGGAAACTAGCATTTTGTTTTTAGAAATGAACGAATTTTTTTCATTATTTCCAGTAACCTTTTGAAATGTATTTGTGGTATTTTTTGCCATGAGGTTTTTATTTTGTCAAGCAAGTTCTTTGAGAACATAATTAGCGAGAGTACTGAATAGTCAAATCCTCTTTTTCCAATTTTTGCCAAATGCTTCTCCTGAAAATACTAGGATTGTATCTAGTTTTATTTTCCTCTGTACTCTTTCATTTTTATTGACATTCTGTGATCTTGTTCTCATTGGTATTTTTACTGGCTTATATAGCGTGGATAGTTTTTAAATGCGGTATCCTGCTCTCATTTTATATATTATCATAATTCAGTTTATGCCCAACAAGATGATTAAAACCCTCTGTATCAGTAGATTTCACGAAAGGAATAAGACCTTGTCTGCTTGTTCCATTCCCCGTTTCTTTTCATAAGGAGAATATCCATGTATTTTGCATGCCCTAGCCTCGTGTATTTTGTTCGTTGGTCTGCAGAGTTTTATTCTTAACACTCATCTCCTTTGTATTCTCACGTCATTATTTTCCTTTCATTTTCTCTGCTGGGGAGCTTTTATTTTTTCATGGTTCTTCCCGAGGAAAAATATCCACAATGCATCTTATTATTTTAAATGTATCCGCCTCATTTCATATTTTAAGCCCGTCTTTATATTTTCGGGTAAACATTGTAGGATTGCAGCAAAGAAATCAGGAAGAAGATTCCGCTTGCGAAAGAAGCGTTCAGCAGTAGCAGGGAGCTGATGACCTGGACGTTGGGTAAGGATGTGTGGTGGAGGCCGGTGAAAAGTTTAGAATGGAGCGAACCGTTATATAGGGCAGAAACGTGGACTCTGAGAATAGGCTACAAGCGTCTGACATTTCGGTGTAGAGGAGATGGAGAAGGTGCGGTGGAGGGAAAGTAAGACAAACGTGAAAGCGCATCGTATGGTGGCTAAGGAGAGGATGCTTTGGAAGAGATTAGGAGGAGGCAAGTAAGGTGGTTGGAAGACGCAATTAAGGACGAATGATTTCTTAAGGCTGTGGTACAGGGAAGGAATTTGGGTATTCCGTGAACAGGAAGAGATAGGGTAGGTTTTATAGATTATATGAAGGAGAGAACTTACGCTGAGGTGACGAAAGAAATATTTCTGATAGAGAGAGATCTGCGCCGATAAAAATCTGGCGGGTTTTTACTCACTTCCACTTGAACCTACCTTAACGTTAACAATAAAACGCCTCAAAATCGATGAAATTAAGTATTCGTTGCTCACTGCCCATCTTTATGTATGTGCTTTTCGTATTGTGGGTTGAATCCTATGACTTGGTTGCATTAAAATAATACTTCTTAGTGACAAATTTTCTAATCAAGAGAGCTGAAGTTGACAGCTGTTGAGTTAGGATTTTGGGGAAGATTTTATATAAAGAAATCGATGAGGCAAAAAGTTTTAGGGATTCTATTACCGCAGTGGTATCCAAACGGAGACCGTGAACCTTTACGCGTCGTTGAATGTATCGGAAGAATTTTATCACAAGGATTTATCGACTCGCCAATGAAGGAAGAACGTGTTTTTCAGCAAAAAAACTCGTCTTATTGTGAATACCCCTTTTGGTAAATCCTTATGCCATTAATGTTCAAGTGTCCTCATATTTTGTATGTGATAGCAGTAAGTTACTCTTACTCTAGTTTTCAGCTACTTATATTATGGCTAGAGAGGCAATGAATTGAATTGTCGAAAAAACTCGTAAAGAACCTTTTGGAGAATTTTAAAAGAGTTCCGACGTCAACAAATAACCCCTACTGATGAAGTCTTCTCGGATTATCATCCGGGTCAGGATGGCCATTACTGCCTGTTACCCGGCTTACAGGCAGTAATCGCCATCCTGACCCGGCTGATAACCCGAGAAAAATTCATCAGTAATGTTCGCCGGGAAAAAACAAAATCCTTCATCAAATAACCCGTAATGCCAACCCAGTGAGCCAACACTAAGGTTCGGTTCCGTAAAGGTTGACCGACATCATATAGTGTTGTGGACCGCGTTATTTCCTACTACAGAGGAATTGTGAGGTGCGGGGGCAGGCTGAAGAAAAGTGTTACCTGGTAAATAAAAGTATTAATGAAAAGTGGAGGAAAATGTAATATAGAATGCTACGAAAAATACAGGCTATAGATGTCGGCCACATGAATATCAAAGTCATTTTCATGAGTATATTTTATTGAAAATGTTTACAGTAAGATGCCGAGAGTGTGACCGTGGTTTAATCAAATACTGACACTCATGTAATCCAAAAATTATTGAGGTGTTATTCCAGTCGAAGGAAGAGTCTCTGAAATCCGCCTCAAGGTACTACTCGGGTTGATTATTATTAGGTAATCATCGATATTTTTAAAGAAATAAAACAGAGAAAATCTCCAAAAGCCGTAAACAATTGGCACCCTTCGTCGATAAACACCAAATTTACTGTGTTGGTATGCTGGGAAAACCACAGCAGAGACCAACCACAGCCTCTCAACCAAGAATACCCCCCTGTAATGGTTTACGGGAATGTTACTTCCTCGCCAGGGACCAAACACAGACGCACACACAGCCCAAATAGGATCCTTTGCAAGGGCTAATGGGACCCCGCTAAGGATGTTTGGGTTATAACCTGGGATCCTCCACAGGGCTAATGAGACCCCGCTAAGGATACCCGGTTATTTATGCAAGCACACTCACAAGCACACAAAATCACTCACTCAAACACACAAATGGGCCCAACTTCTGGGAGAATCAGCTCAACAAGAGCGTGGTCAAATCAACACAACAGGACGAAGGGTGGGGGTCGAATACGCGTATTTTGGCTACAAAGTAGCCCTCTTCAGCGAACCGAAGGTAACGCGTCACTTCAACGCAAGGTTGAAGTGAGGTTGAGAGGCTGTGGTTGGTCTCTGCTGTGGTTTTCCCAGCATACCAGCACAGTAAATTTGGTGTTTGTCGACGAAGGGTGCCAATTGTTTACGGCTTGTGGAGATTTTCTCTGTTTTATTTCATTGTCTAGCCGTAAGAAGCTCACCCCATCTTTGTGATGGCTTTCCACGATATTTTTAACGTTATCGATTTTGTTGTACTTATCACGAAATGTTAATGATAGATTGAGTGTCCTCCATGGGAACTTATTATGATTGGTATGAGTGACAACAATTGTTCACAAAATTGAAAAAACAATGCCTTTTGGAAATATATGGGAATTGATAATGTTGAATAAATTTATTTTACCTTTCCTGTGACTTCATTTTTGGAATCTTATGCATAAAAATCCCATACTTGACTGTAGAACGCTTATTTGAATTTAAGAAAGAAAGAGTTTCATCCGGAAAAAGCATAAAGTAATTATGGTGATTCATTTTTGTTGTATGTGGTTGATAATTTTTTATAAATATCTTTAAATTGTTCTTAAAGGAACACAGTCTGTGATAACTCGTATAATTATCATATTTACTCAAATTTCAAATTTCTATCGAGAGAATTTTCACTCCACCACGGTAACTTTTACGCGTTCAGATCTTACAAATTATTGGGTGAAAAAGTTCTCTGTTCAAGGTTATTTCGCTGCTCTTTTCTCTTAATAAGAGCCTTTGCTTTAAGGAACGGAAATATTAGATGTGCGGAGGAGAAGAGGGAGATTTTGTGCTCCCCTTAATTTACGCGACATTACCGACGCGGAATTTGAAACCTCATTTTTGGGAGTGGGTCTTCTTATCGTGGGAAGCAGAGGTATATGACGAACCGGCGTTTGTTCTTTCCCTCGGCTCGCGTGGGAGTGTCTTGTGTGTGGCTCCTGTGTGTGTCGCTGCGCTCGTGTCCCCTTGTCAATGGATCCAGTTCCCCATTTGAGAGAAGATGAGAATTGTAAGCAGGAAATATGGAGTGAGTGAGTTGGAGATGGATGGAAGGGCCGGGGGCGAGTGTAAGAGTAGGCGGGGAGAGAGGATTGGTGTGAGGCATAAGTTCCAAGGAATAAAGAGGCGAGAGGAAGTAAAGGCAACGGTCGCATTGGTGGGATGAGAATTACGCGAAGGAAAGAGCGGTGCCGTATTTGATTTAGAGGTAGAATATCCACAGCGTGGAGAGGATGTCTTGGGCTTGGTCGTGGCTGGGTAACATTCTCTTCCACCTACCCGAAGGTCGTGGGCTCGAATCCCTTCTGGGTGGTTTTAACTCCATCCTGGGAATGGTTGAGTGTACTTTTTTAGGTAATAAATATGTAATTATTGTCATTTCATAAGAAATAAGTAATAAATAGCAAAAGCTCGCACATGTTGAGAAATTATCATTACCTTTTTTTTGGTTGGGTATTTATTTTTGCTACAAAAGTTTAATTAAAAAGATGTTCTCATCTTTTTAAGTGATATGGAGTTCTGTGTGTTAAGTATCATTGGGAGCTAAAATCCGACAAGGACGCCGCCGAAGTTACCGCCTGAGGGAAGGGACTGTAAGGTGATTGATGGGGGAAGAGGTGGAATGGGAAGACTCGGATGAAGGAATCGCAGAGCGGGGTTTTGTTCCCTGAAGGAAAGCCCTGTGTGGAACGAGAAGAGAGAGCGAGAGAGAGGAGTTGAGGAATAAAAAAAAGTACCAAATAGGACACCTAACCCCTCGAGACATCATTTCCGAAATGGTGGAAAGGTAACCCTTCCTCGCGCGGAGACAAGAGGGTTAAGATAAGTTAGAAAACATAACGACACGCGACACGTTAAAATGTATTCCATTTAATTTAATGCTCTACGTCTTTTTTCTGCTCGATTTCCGTTTCACATATCTTTTATTTTCGTTTCGCTCTACTACACACTCTTTTGTCTTGAGAATAAATATGGCACCTGCTTACTTTTGCATGCACTTACACTCACTTCCTCCGGCTCCCCTCCTGCCTCGCTCTTGCTCGGTCCTTTTAGTGCCTTCCCTTCGCCCTTTTCCTCGTTTCCTTTATTCCGAGAATCCGAAACTGGGGACCAGCTCGAGTTTCTCCATTAGGAAGGAATTGGAATATATAAACGTAGAGGAAAGGGGAGCGATGGGTATGGAGTGAAAAAAATGGGGTGCGCAAAGGACCTTAGAGGGAGTTTTCGGGTAATGGCGTCCAAGAATTTTCGACGGTATCGAAAATGGTGGAGGGTCTAACATGTCCCATATGTCGGATGAGTGTGTACGTAATAATACGTTTTGAAGTTTTCTATTCGTGTATTTTCTCGTGTTACCCATTAAATTTTGTCATTATCTCGCTGTATTTTATCCAATATCCAATAAATTCGCATATAAATTGATTACACGTAGTTATATTCAGTTTTTCAAAAGTCTATTCAGGAAAAATAGTTGTAGCATTGATATACCGTAATGTACACACGTGTAATATACATAAATATGTTCGTAAACATTTTAGGCAGGAACATGCGCTGTCTCCGGTGTTCATTGGAAGACTGGCTTGATGTCTTTTTTACTTTGGCGGACACGGTTCATGTGGATCCGCATTTGAATTCTTGTGGATAGTGTCTATAGAGTAGAATGATGATGATGAGTAGCCGTCCATTGAGGAGCTCAAATGAGCACGTAAGTGAGGAGCACGAGTTCATTTATATTGACAAGTGCGAAACACCACGACCTATTCTATCATCGTGGCTATTTATTTCCCTCTTGAAAGAACGTCCAAAGTACTCCAAATTCTTAAAATAAAAATATGCTTGCTCACACGACTTATGGTCAGTGTAGCATTCCAACGATGAAAACAATGTCTCCGCCTCTCCTGGCATGAACATATTATCTTGAATGCGACGGCTTTCGTGGCTGGTTACTATAACTGGTAGGAATGGGTTTGATTTTCTACAGCCATACAATCGTGGCTCAGACGTAAGGCGGTATATGATTAGTCGCTCCGGGAAAGATTTTTGAACCAAACATCTAACATTCCATCAATTCCATTCCAGTACATTGAAAAACTCGGATGGTTTAAAATACAACACAGGCGCTTACTTAATAAGGCAAAGTTTATATACAAAATAATAATTACAGAACTCCCCACGTATTTATTCAAAAATGCACTGTACAATGCTACAACAAATAAACGTCCAATGTGCCACATGAAAGAACTGTATGTACCACGATACCGAACATCTGCGTGTGCTTATTCTTTCCATGTCACTTCCTGTGACATATGGAATCACTTACCTGAGTATATTAAAAATGTAAAACTAGTAATACATTCAAAAATGAGTATTCCAAAATGTTTATTCAATTGTATTAATGAATGCGTTATCTAGTGTAACATTTATATAAATTGTTGTTGTTTCGAATGATTTAATTGGCATTCCTATGGTAATTTTTGTAAAATATGGGTATCAAGTATTGTTGGTCATCAGTAACCTATAATGGAATTAATTATTTGACTCCAAAACAATGTATTCAAACTTTGTGTACTTAACGGACGTAATCGTTCCGGAATAAATAAATATTATTCTATTCTAAGTAGTTGCCTCTTTGTTGTGGCAGTGCTCGATTTGGCATATTTCTCAATGTAATATTCCTATATTTTATTCTCTAACCTTTTCCCTTCCTTGTTGCCCGCTGATAACGATCGTAATCCATCCTAATTGAACCATAATATTCAGTTTAAAAAGTAAAAACTGCAGCTTTGCTCGGATATTCTTGTACATCAGCGGATATAGATTTTACATGTAGATTTCATTGATACTGTATTTCACGTTTTCATTATAAGCAATCATGAATCTGATGATTGGGTTCTGCTGCAGCTCTCCACTCCACCCTTGCATCAGGCAACGTGCATGATACACTAGATTCTTACATAATTCTTCTCTTTAACGTCATTCATGATTTGTTTTAGTGCATCCTATTCTTGTTCTTCCTTTGTAATTCTTCCCATTCTTTCTGCTTTAATTATCGTTTCCCATTCGCTATTCTGTCGTAAATTGTTTCCATTGAGTTTGTCTCTTATTGCTCTCAGAGTTTTCATAATACTGTCTTGTCGTCAATATTTCTAAGCACACAACACCGCTTCAGTGGGGCCGTGGGACATCCCTCAGAACCCCACGTTGACATTTGTCTTGGCTACAGTACTCATAAGTACCTTAATTATAGCTAAATGAGGAAAAAGCTATGCCACGTCGGTAAAGTAGATATTCAGAAAATCGTAAACCTCTCCAGAGGACACTCACGGAATCGTAAAGAACGACCTACTGAGTAAATAGTACTAAAGCGTGCGTAAACCTTGCCGTCGAGTGTTGCAAGAATTAACAGGAGATTGTATTGGATTGGATTGGAAATTTGGAGAGGCTACCGACGGCTATGGTCATTCGCGCCATAGGGGATAAGTAAGGGAGGAAGGGTGGATAGAAATCCGGCGTCGGCATTAGCCTACTTATATCGAAAGGCGCCATGGGGACCACGTCTTAACGTCTCATCCGACAGACGGAGTACTCTACTTGATGTGCCCTCCACAAGAAACTCAAGTAGGGATCGGGTTCCTCTGAAAAACATCCGCCTCTGCAGAGATTTGAACCCTGGCCGCCCGTGTGGTAAGCGAGTACTCTAGCCACCACACCAACCCTATCTCCAGGAGATTCTAATGGAGAGAGAAAAGGGAAAGAGGAAATTTTATTCAGTTTAACGGGTCGTGCGTGGAAGGGATATGCGAAGCACACTATATTTGTGGAACAGAACATGCATTGTGAATTACATTCCATAGGCAGTGAAAAGCTCCTTAGATAGCATTCAAGTTAACGACTGACGTGAAGGCAGGGTAGTAGTTGAATAAATTAAGGCATTTATGGCATAAAGTTGAAATTAATTATGGCATAATGACGTGGGGGAAGGAATAAATGTTAAAAAGTTAGGTCATGTAGTGAATTTAGTATTGCGGAGTGAGCGTGGAAGGTCTTGGAAGAGCTGAAACTTTAGGGAGGCATACCTCTTAGTATAGGTACGTCAACACAAATCGATATTAAAATAATTTGTGGCTAGGAAAGGCTTCTTCGTAACTTTGTATAGAAAAAACTTATTCATTGTGAATATTTTTTTCTGTATATTCAATTTTTAAGGTTTTTCTCCATTTGCTCATTCAGTGTGGCAGTGTATATTCTGTATTTTTCTTGGCAAGTGAGTGAAATGAGTGGACATCAGCCGAAGCATTTGCGTGAGCCTCAAAGCAAAATTATTTGATTTGAATCTCGCAAATTCATTCATGAGCATAAGATATATGTATTTATTTATATTCATGCCTCGGTGTCATAAAAACAGGGCTCATGCGTACCTTCGAAATGGAGGTGATGTGGGGAAATGAGTGGAGTGGGGGAGGGAATGGGACGAGCGAACTACCTCCAAGCTTTCCGCGGGGCAAAGTCCCTCGAGTTCCCTCGGTTTTCCTAGTTAAGGCTCCCGAGTCGTCCCCTCCCCCGCTTTTACCCTTCCAGCACACACCTACCTATCTCTTCATTTCTCCTCTCACCCCCCCCACCCTCTTTCGCCTCCTCCGCACTCTCTCTGCCTCTCTAGCCCCTCACCTTTTGACGACCTCCTCCACGCGACATCTCCAGCCCACTTCCCACCCCCTTCTCCACCCCCCAAACCCAACATTTCACTCCCCTTCACGCCCACCTCCTGCCATCTCTCCACCCCCTCACAGCTCTTCAAACTCTGCTGCTGCCTTTCCACCTCCTCCTCTACCGCTCCTCCCCGCCCCTGCCCTGCTCCATATTCCCACCCCGGGCACTTTCCATCCTCTGCTCCGCACGTACCTGTTTCCGCATCTCTCTCCCAAGCGTGGCTCTTTCGGAGAACACACTTCGCTCGCTCCAAACCCCGACCGACCCATCCTCGTCTCTTCCCGTTCTCCTTCTCCCCCCTTTGCCCTCCTCCCACGTCGTCATCCTCCTTCCTCCACCTTCACAGCCCACTCGCATATCCCCCCCTCCTCCCGGCCTACCTCTTCCTCACTCTTTCGCCATTTCTCTCCCTCTCGCATAAACCCACTCCCGATTCCCCAACTCCTCGTCGGATTTCATTAACCTGTCCCCGGTATAATGGTGCCTGCCAGGTCCTTCCTGCCGCTGGAGGCTCTTCCCTCCTAGTGCTTCCAATCCCGTTCCTTATACTCGCACGCACCCACTCTCTCTTCCGAAACTGCTCCCCCACCTTCACCCCCCTGCCCCCCCCTTTCGTCTCCTCCCGGCGTCCTTTGCCCACTCATTTCCAAATTTTCGCATCTCTTCCTCTACCTATCCAATCGCTCCTTTCGTGCATTTGTTTCGCATTATCATTTCCTTTCCACATTCTACAACCGCGACTAGATTTTCTGCGTAGTAATTAGGTTTCTGTCCATATTTTATTCCTTTACTCTAGTTGATATCTAGGTTCTTTCAACGGAGTGGTTAACTGTCCATAATTCCCATAGTTTTCGCTGTGTCTTGTCTCCTAGTTTTCCTCGTGGCGTATGTCTTTCAAAGTTCCCTCATTCACGGTTATTTTTATTGCTTGCTCAGTATTTCTGATTGCTCTCCTACTTGAGTACGGGTGGCTACTACCATAGTCGCACTTACTCTCAGGGCGTGGAGAATTGATGGGGTGAGGGCTAGAGTTGTAGTTTTTCGCTAACTTCGATAAAAATTACTTAACGTCTTGTTTTTCTCATAAACTCTGTTCCTATATGAACCTAATATTTTATACACTTCTCGTGGGCCATTAATGGTGGTAAACGTATGAAAATGACTATTGAAAAGTAATGCTATAATAATTACCAAAATAAATAGATTACTCTGGGTCATTAAGCTCTTTGTAAACTTGTCGTAGCGTTGGAGATCCTGGGTATAGCCATGTTATAGTTGTTTACCGTTCTGTCACTATAGCTACATTTAGTACCTATTCGGGATGAGCCTGATCCTCTCACAGAGGGTTGATCCCACCTGCGCTAGGGACCGCTGCCAATAAGTGGTGCATATATTTGATTTTAGTATATATTACGTGTAACTTCACGAGGTAAATCTTAGAAGCTCTAAGAAAGCAGAATGATATAGCAATGAAGCTATTAGTAGAAAATAGAATGAAGCGGAAGGATTCCGTAAAAAAACCTCGGATTGATGACCGCAGAAAATTGCGCTTGCAACGTGTTTATTAATCATTTTCGTTTTTTTATTTCTTCAATCCTGTAAATAAGTTTCTGTAGCTACCTTTTTTCCTATTTCTTAGAACGATATTATTTATTTGGCCTATTTTCTCTAACTATTTTATCCAACTTGCATCAATTAGTGTCATGGGTATACTAGAAAGCACCAGTATTTGTAGTACTTAAACATTCGAGTATTCAAAAGTTTTATCAGCATGAAGAATGTGGGACGGTGGAAAGAGCGAGATGGACGTGTGCGGGTAGTGGAAGAAATTATGGGAAGAGCATTGGTAGTCGGTGCGAAGCAGAATGTTGCATGTAGAGGGCTTAGGGAACTCTCAACAAGACCTTCCAAAGGAGTGCCTTTAGTGTGCAGAGAGTGCTCATGAAGGGGGGGGGTAATAGGTAAGGTGTGACCGTAAGGATTTCGGTGGGGGATTGGGGCGGAGAGGCGAGGGGAGAGAGGCCGAGGTGGCGGAGGTGAGGCCGTGGGATAAAAGGAGTACTGCCGTCGTTGAGCGCCGGGGCTTGAGATGAGTGCAGTGGCTCGATTTTGTACGAGCAGAGGGCGGCAGAAGGGGGCGTTTTGACGGCGAGGCGCTGGAGGTGTGGTGCACGTCTATTCAGAGGCTCGCGCTTGTGTATGTGCCATGCATGGGATGTTTCTTGGTAGGTACTCCTCCTCGCTGTGTAACGACCTCTTATTCGACAGGGAGACGGAAGGGAAGAGAGAGCTGGGGGAGGGGGGTGTGGTAGTGGGCGCAGCCTCGGCGCTATCTCCTCCGACCAACTTTTCCTCCCCTCAAAACCTTCTCATACTCTCAGTCTTCCCCTCCGCTCATCTGTGTCAACCTCTCTCGACAGTACCTGCAAGCCATCCGCTCCCTCCTCCTCCTCCCCGCTCACTTCATCTTCTCAGAAAGACTTCCTTGTCAGTCAACAGAAGGGAAAAAGGACCCTCCCCACTCCTTTATCCATGCGAAACTCCCGCGCCACCCGCTTTACCCTTTGGCGCACCAGTATGTATGCGCGTGTTTCATCGCCTTTACGTACCTACCCTTTTCTCTCTCTCTCATCTTCCTGTCTCATTTCACCTTCCACGCCAGACCTCTCCCTGGGAACCGGCAGGATTCCCACCGCTAGCCTCCGCCTCCTCCTCCTTCCTCCTCCCATCCCGTTCAGCCCAAAAAACCCATCCTCTAGATCTCCCGCTCGCCCCTTCGAAATCTTCATGCTGCATCCTCTCTCCCTTATCCTTTCTGAACACTCTCTTGTCCTCCGACGCAACTTACCCCCTCCCCCCCGCCCCGCCCCTTGACGCCCGGGACGGACCCTTCCAAGAACACACATACACGACTCCCACAGCCAGCCATTTAAGATTCTCTCCTTACGACGACGGCGGAGGGTGGAGGGGGGGTGGTGGTGGGGTATAGAACTATCTCCGTAACCCGCCTTCTCCTTCCCGAGCTACCCCCTTCGCCGTCTTCCCTCCCGCCCCGGCACGAACACACACAGCGTCCTCTCCCAACTTCCTCCTTTTTCGCGTCTCCTCGCGAACGACCGTTTCAGTTTCGCCCCGGAAACGACCTCTCGCCCTCTTTCAAAACTCTCCCACCAATCCGGCCGCCCTCGCCCTCCCACACTCACCTCCCTCCCTCTCCACCCCGCCCGTCCGTTCTCGTCCCAGCCTCCTCCTTCCTCGCTGCAGCCGCCTCCGCCATCCACCACTGCCACTCTCTTCCTCCTCTCCAACCCCCATCTTTCCCTCGCTATTTCCATCGCCACAGTGTTAGCAGACGCGCCTACATAAACCCTTTCTCCCACCCTATCACAATTTCATATCTTTTAAACGCTCCACATTTTGCTCCTCGCTTATACTTTCTCCCCTCTCTGCTGTTGTTTTCTCCTTCCGCCTTCCTTTCGGCTCCTTCTATCTTCTTTTTCCTTTCTCGCATCATTTCCGTGTATGATTCCATTTTAGATCAAAGTTTCTTCTCTTGTTTTTATCCTTCATACTTTTGTTCAAGTTTTACTTTTTCTTTCTTAAATTATGTTTTGATTTGTTATTGATTTGGAAATTTTGAATCAAGTATGAAGCATGATCTGAAGGCGGTAAAGTTTGCACTGGGTAAAACTCAGCATTTCTTCGGACGTTTTGAATCCCGCCGTTCAGCTTTAGGGCTGAATGTCGCCGCTGGCAACTGTTCCGGTAAATGTACCCTAGGTCATAGGTGTCTGATTGATTTGCTGCCGTTCGCCTTTTTTCTGTCCTCTGGGATACTCCAAAGTCAGATTTCAATTAAATTTACTGGAGAAAGTTGAATAGTATCGAGTGGACAGGAACATACTCTCATTTGTGACATGTCTTACGTGCACATATCCATGGTTCTTGTGTCAATGTCTCTGGATTGATTCCATTCCATTCCGCTGGTGGATCCTCTGCAAAATACTTCCTTCGGGTTTTTTGTGCGCCGCTTTTACATCTTCCCGCCCCTTTAAGGCTTTTTCATTTTCCACTCTCCGAGAGACATCCACGACACTCGCTTTCTTTCCCGGCGCAACAACACGGAAGGCCCTTTAGTCTTCCCTCCGATACCACCCCCTCCTTCTCTGTGGTCCCTTCACCTCGCGACCCCCCCTCCCCTACGACCTCACTCCCTCCCTTCGTCCTCTTCGGTAAGCGGCGTTATCCTCATCACTCTGCCCTCATCTCACGGGGGTATCCTTCCCTCCTTATATTCTACACACCTGCTTCTCTATATCACATCTCATCCGCAAGGCCATTCGCACCTTTACGACCTTAAAACTCAAAAACCAACCTACCCTTTAGGTTCTTTTCCCTTCCCTCACCGCCGTCCTTAACCCTTCTTCCTCCGTTGTTTCCTCCTCTCCTTCCCCCTCTCCCAACATACCCTTTGCCATAAAGCTCCTTGTGGCCCTTGCTCACTTCTTTTTAAACTTTCGTGAGCTCATCTTACACTCTCGACCTCACCCTCTTCATCTCCTACTTCCCCTTCTCCCCGTCTCTCCCTCTTTTATACTCGGCACTTGCACCTTTCCAGACTCAATTTTGTGCATGTTTACTCTAGCTATTTTGTTTTTATTTTTGCCACCGAGCGTTTGCCCTTCTTTCCCCCGCTCCTGAACCAGCATGTCGATTTTATGCACGGTGTAATGCCACCGTAGGGATTGGTTTGGAAGGAGCGCACGCGAAGAAATGGGTGGTAGTCTTTGCAATTTTTAGGACGCGTGTTTAGCTGTCGATAAGTCCTGCCCTTTTTTCGCATATGGTTTGCGAAGTTATCTCAATGTGCATATTTTTGTGCGGTGGATGTGGGAGGAAGCAGAATGAGGTGAAGGTGGTGGGAAGGCATGAAACGTGGGGGAAGTGGGTGAATTTTGAATACGTATGTTTAGTGAATTGGCCATCTGATTCATGCTCTTATGCTCGTCGCGCACTGCGCAACCGTAAAGTTTGCTAACCAAAGATTGATCACTACAAAGCACGACATTTGTAATGGTGAAACAATGATAAAATCAAATATATTGGAGGTATGGATATATTGATTAACGGTATGCTAACTTTGACAATGATGTTTTAGTATTGAAAGCGGTTTATGTATTAAATGAATGTGAATTATTAATAAATGGTCCATAATTGGGCTTGAAGTAGTGGTTCTCTCCTTCAACGTAGGCTATTGGTGAGATTGTTTTTACGTGAGACACTGTCTATTCCATGCTTTTTTCTATCGTATTCATTCCTTTCACGCGTTCCTTCTCCCTTTCAGCTCATCCCGCACTATCCTCTCCTGCATTTTTTTTAAATGCCGCCTCCTTCTTTTTTTCGGAGAGCAAAGTACATTCTTCATCCCTCGTTTTCCAAAAATCTTTCCCATCCCCTCGCTCACATTCCCGGCGGCACTTTCCCACAACTTCCCATCCGCCTCCTCGCCGACCGCGCCTCTGCCTCCTTATCTTCTTCTTCACCTCGCGGCTGAAGCTGTTGCTTTTTCTCGCCGCTTCAATTCACAGCCAACTCTCACATTATCTCTCCGCTCCTCCAAACCCTCCGCTCGCTCCCTCTTCCGTTATCGCCCTTATTTTTTAATAACCTTCGTGCCCGGCAACGAAGGACCCCGGAGAAGGAGGGAGACTCCGAAGGATTCCTCTCCCTCACCACACTCCCGCTCACTTTAGATTTGATTTAACTAATTTTAGAGTCTCGGCTTACATTTGATCTCCTCCTTCTGTAGAGATACGGTTTCGCCATTAACATTCCCACTCCTCGTTCATGGGAGGGAGAATTGTTCCAGAGCGTGTTAAAATGCTTTGTGTAATTTACCCAGAAGTGATTGCATATCATCAGCTCTGTTATAGTTATTGGAAAATAATGATGTATTTAAAACCAACAAATACAAACGGTAGCGTCTAACGGAGTGGCACAATGAAAAGGAGGCAATTTATGTATGGAATATTGAACATTTTATTAATTCAGTTTGTGTAGTTTTAATATGTCACTAGATGAACCGTCACGTATCGCGTTTTTAGGCCGATAAGTACCACTTTTAGGTTAGGTTAGCCCGAAATATCCTTCCTCGTGCTTTTATAGCATAACATGTTACTTTTTATATTTAAATGAGTTTCGGTGTTCTCTTTTTTTATTTTTATCTAATCAGTAAGTGACTTTTTATTAAAAAAAGAGCTCACGTAAAATTATTAACAGTTATTGTGCGGAAGTATTGAGTGCTGTTGTACAGCTCAATCAATCTCTGCTTTTTTGTGATATTTATGCCCCTTTAGTGAATTTTTAAGTGAGCATACTTACTTTTGTTTGGAAATGTTACGCTCTCATGTTTAAACACGCCTGAGAATACAAGTTTTTGTAACTTGTCGTTGAATATGCATTCGCGTTTGGGTGAAACTTTTCGATTTTCTTTTTATGACCTTCCCACCGTAGGTATAGCCTTTCTTTTTACCCCTTTCCATTCCCTCCTCTTTTTATCCCCGTCCGATATCATCTTTTCGCTGAAATTCCAATTTTCGAACCCGCCCAAGTAGGGCGAGAGAGTAGTTTAACGAGTGCTTGCATTTGGTAGGGGTTGGAGCTATAAAGTAGAGGTGGAGTGAGAAATGGAATCATCCAAGGGTAATATAAATAAAATTCTTTCTTGCTTACGAAATTCATTTTCTTCCTGCATATATATAGATAGATATACTTCCACTTAATTTCACCCTTGACCCTGTGCCTATCCCAAATGTGTCACCTGTCTCAATCCTCGTATATTGAATAATGGTATGTAATTGGTTTTTGCCATGATATCTCGTAGTGATCTTAACTGTTCAACATAGTATTCTTTTTTTAAGTGGATTTTTTCTCTTCTTCATGCCTTTTTTTAGAAATCTCTTTAGGTTTGCGTATTCGTATTAAATGTTGGTTAGGTCCGAGGTAAATTTTGTTGTTGCGCTGTTGTTTTTTTGTCACTGTAGTGTGTCGTTTTTTCATCAATTTTTGGATGGGTTATATTTTAAACCAGTAATAACTTCTTGGTTTATATGCCTCATTGTTTTTTCCATGTCAATCATAAGAGTATTCACCCAGGAAATGTTTTCTAACTTAAACAGCTGTAGTGTGTTATTTGTGGTTTTATCTTTTTATTGGGCATCTCTACCCCGATATTGTTAGGTCAACTGGCTTCTTGTTAAGATTTACGGTTAAATTGGGTCCTTTAAATGAAATTAATAGTGCGCTGGCTCGTAAATGTCTGCTCCGAGGAAATCTTTCGACCAGAAAGATACTCTCTTCTCTGGTCTGTCATTGATCAGATTCGCGCAGTGCTTCAGCCTACAGTGCCAAGAGATGGGTAAATGCATATGACTTTAATTCATATTATATTGATCGTCTATTGCATAACTAGAAAAAATTCTGCTGTCCAACATAATATATTCATGAACATATTTAAAAGTTCAAAGTGGGACTACTAGCTGACTCAAATATTTCCACATGTGTATACCTTATTTTTAAATAGTTATTTTCTTACCAGAAAGACGTATTTGACAGTCGCATTTTATTAATGATTTTAAACGCAATATTTATTGATATGTATTATCAGGTTCTTTAATGTACTTGCATGAGATTACAATGACGGAAGAGTAACTTTTCAATGCGGAAATCTACTAAATAAATAAATAAAAAATTACTCTAAGCGAATCGAAAAGAATAATTTGGACTTCAGTTGTTCTTTGCCTATCTTCAACGCCGCACAGAGTGAGATTTAGGTTGAAAGATCGCAATGAAAGCACATCTGATTTTAAAGAATGAGAAAGATGCACGTTCTGGGTTCAAGTTGGACTTGAAAGTGATTCAAGCAGCGCACAAAAATATTCTTGTAGTCGGTGGCAATCTATGAATGAAAAAATTGAGTTTTACGTTAATCATCCCGAGGACAGTTGATTCCCTTTGAGACCGAACAAAGAGGATAAGACCAGCAAGAAGGAGCGAGCAAGTTCCAGCGTGGCGAAGAAGCCCAATTGCAGCCTTCGAAGAAGATTTAACTTCAATGCGCAGTACAATAGGACGATGTAGAACTGATAGGCACTTCCTATTAGAGATGCCTCGTTTGGAGGAACTAAGGGGAAACCTTGCTCATTCTCTATTTAGTGATTTTTTCATTCAAGATTGGTTTCGCTCACGTAAGTACTTGAGAAGACAGTCCACATAGTTTTCCAAAGGAAATATTCTTAATACTTCAATTGTAATTTAGGAATCGTGCTTTGAAACCTTTCCATCCAATCGGTACTCATGTTGAAGCAGCGGTTGTTCTTAATGTTGAGGTAAATGCCAGTACAAGTGTTAAATCGTTTCTTGTAATGTGAGCTTCAACCGTGGACATTTTATTTACTTATATTCGCCTTGCACGTTTTTTTCTGCATAACTTTAGTCATTAGACGATACAAACTTATCGCTGCGTATCCTTTCACCCATTTGTAGTGAAATATTCTTCCTATTTATTTCGAATCAAGTCGTTTTTCTTCCTCCGCCTCCAGTTTTTCCTCCTTTCCCATTCATCTTATTCACCCACCTTTCCCTCTCTTGCTTTGGCTCTTCTCCGCCGCCCGGAGTCACACACCGCTTTGCCTCACTGTCTTACCTACCATCTCTGGAAGTCATTTCCCTCATCTGTGTCTTCCCTCTACTCTACTCACTCCGTCATCGTTTCGAGGTCCTCATCGGCACTTCACCCGAAATATAATTGAAAAGCGGGGGAGGCAAGGGGTGGTGGGCCCCCGCGGGGAGATCAGAGGCATGGTGTGTTAGAGCGAGATAGATCCGGGGTGAGGTTATAGGGACAGATTGTGGGAGGAGAAGGCGAGGGATGAGGTGGGGGCAATAAGATGCTGTAAGAGGTCCGTGAGGGCACCAGGGGGGTGACTGCCAGGGGGTGTCAGGAATAGGAGGGTGGTGCGTTAATGTAAGCACCCTTTCCATTTCGAGAGTTGTTGCTGCGTCGTGGTGGTGTCGTTATGTCTCCCGGCGTGTGAAAGAGGACGAAGAAGAGCAGGATTGGGCCCAGCGTCCTACTCCATTCTCTCGAGCAAATATTTTACTCATTTTGCGTTAATGAACTGTGTATAATCATATCTTCCCCAGTCTATTGGGGCGAAACGACTACGTATCTTAATTGTCTTTGATACTGGTCTTGGTGTATGACCTCCTCCGTATTCTGCTTTATGTGACATTTCCTCCTTTGCACTCAGGCGACCAAGTATCAAGAGGAGTCTGGTTATTGCATGGTGTTGGAATCTCATTTGACTGATGGAGCAGCACTAGTATGGATATATGCTAAGTAATGCAATTCTTTCCGTGGCAGTGTGTGATAGGATGCGTTTTACTGTCAATTTTGGCTGGGGTTAACTCTTCTTACTGTTGTGAGTAGCCTCATAGCAGATTCATTGGGTCTTTCAAGGTAATTGCTTATTAGGTTTAGTGTATAGAGGTCTGTGCAAATTTTATGGGCCTATCTTCACGGATAACTAACAGGATGATTAAGGCGATGAAGTCGTTGGCGAATAAAGTATTATTACTGTTACTAGCCGTTAAAACAAGTGTCATGTTCACCATCGAGCATAATCGAATTATCTTTATTCCCACGGTATTCTTGAATTGTATCCATCTTTAGCAACCATTGGTTAGGTTAATATCCTGTTTAAAACACAACACGATGTACAACGTCCCCAATAATTTGATTGAACGACGAACTTCAGTGATCAACTTGGTTAAAAACCTTACGCCGTAGGTTTCTTAGCTTTTTATGTGAACGATATCTGGAATGTAGTAAACGCCCGTTCCAGAGTTTAACTTACTCATTTATTGTCAATTGTCTTTGCGTCGAGGGGCCGAGGAAAACCCTGTGCTCCCCTTACCCAACCCCCTTGCTCAATACCTTGCCGGTGCCTCTAACGTAAGAAGCGACGCCCCAATTTGGGATTTAGCGGAAAGGGATCCAGCAGCGGTGGGATTTCTGAGGGAAGATCTCCCCAAACCGCAGGGGCCTCTTCCGACGGAGAATAACGCCTTTCCCGCTGTTCATCTCTCTCTCTCTACTTTCCTCCTCTCACCGCGCCCTCCTTAAACTTCCTGCGCTAAGCCCACCGTCATTTACTCATCCCACCCACCCACCCCTCCCGCTTATCTCCGCTCTTCCTACCACTTTTCCGCTTCGAACTCATCCCTCTATTTTTGGCCGAGTCGATATTTAGCCGTAATGCTTTAGTAATTGAGGGGGTTGGGAGATAGCGGGAGAGCGGTTCTTTGGGAAAAGAGGAGTTTAGTGGCGAGGGAGGGAATGGGGTGGGGAAGAGGGTGGTGGTGGTAAGGTTGTCGGGTGGGCGTGAGGGGTGTGTAGGGAGGGGGCGGGGGTGGGAGTAAGGATGTATGGCGGGGAGATGTGGGAGGAAGTGAGAGGCTCTGGGTTCGCTTTTTGGGCGGAGCGAACCCCCTCCCCCCAAGGTACGGAGGGCGGGAGGGGTGGAGGGTGAAGGGAAGGGCGAAGGAGGATACCACGGTGACGGGACTCGGTAGCGATTTGGGTCTTATTTCTTTGTACCTGGGGGTGGTGCAAGGAGTTCGCTTCTACGAACAACTGTTGCCTGGGGGATGGGGGTTTTTGGTGGGTGGGTGGGCGAATTTTTGAAGGCCGGAGGAAGGGAGTAATCGCAATCGCGAGTTCGCCTCGCGGGCTGGAACCCTCCCCACGCCCTCCCTGCACCATCTTCGCATCCTTGAGGCACCACCTTCACCCTCCTACGCAGCACCCCCTATCACCCACTCGACGGTACACTTCTCTTGAGTTTACCATGGCTCTGTTATAGCTGCCCTCGTTCTCTCTCGCCCTTCGTTTATTTATGCCATACAATAGTTACGTATCACCGCTTGTATCCACCAGTGAAGGGGGTCTTTGAATGATTACGGGGAGTGGTGGTTAAATATAAAGTGAGCATTAAATTGAGTGCATAATATAGTATGAAGCGTTCTATGTTTGTTAGTACTTCAGAAATGTTAACACTTTGAATATGTCTATCAAGATACACGAGTTCGGTTCCTGATGGATATTACTCTCTTTTTCCTTGAGCTCTGTCATGTTTGTCCTTCGTTCTCTCCTATTCTTAGTCTATTATGGCATACATTTTTGTTTTATCCCTCGAATGATTCGGCCTCATGACAGTGAGCTCATGAACATGCGACAAGAAGAAGTGAAGAAACTTAAAAAAAACTTACTGAATTAGTGGAGGAGAATGGCACCAGTGCAAATAAGTACTGGTTTCCCATGTCTCATTACTGTTCAAAAGGAAAACATTAGATCATCACATAACCATCATTCAGTCTCAACCTTCAATGATAAGCCGTAACTGACCAGGCGTCAAAGTGACATTATGTGGAATTTTAAGCCGCGAAAAGAGGTAAAAGTTATTTTACATTGGCAATGCTTCTGAAAAAGCTTCCGGTTTTGACTGCGTCTGTATTTATACGCTTACAGCTTTCGATGTCATTTCATAGAGTATCTACAAGAACAATAACTTCAATTTAATTTGGAAGGAAATTTATAATTTTTTCATTCCCTTGGAGACTGGGAAAAGGAATGTGTATTTTTTTTAGCCTGACCTGACCGGAAATTAGGATTCTTATTTCGGTCTAGTCGGGAGGACTTTTCATTGGCGAATTTCACCCTACTGGGTAGTATTGCAGGAACCATGATTAGGAACATCCAGTCGGGTGCTCCTAATGATGATTCCTGCGATGGCAGCGAAAGGTCGAAGCAAACGAGTTGAGACGCCGCAGAAACCGAAAGCTCTCCTTAATTTTTCACATCCCTACAATATTTACGTTCCAAATTATTCATTTTTTCTTCCGTGCGCAATTTATAATCTATTTTCTTGCTTGATTTGTCAGTAATTGAACCTCTTATTCGCCAATATCTGCGTTTAGGCATGCTCATGCATAATTTTTTGCAAATAGGATTTTTACATAGCTTCTTATATTGCTAAGTATAGCTTTTAATTATCATTTATTAATTTTTACATATTTTTTTATGTTTCTTAAATAGTTGCTCGCGATTAAGTGCTTCGAGAATTTTGAGGGCTCCCTCTTGGGGCTTACAGAATCTCCGAATTTATACGGAACCTTCTTTTCTTAACTTATTCATTCTTTCCATCTTCCCTCTCACCCTGAATCTCGTCAAGTCCTATACATTTTTCTGCGACGCTTGATTGGGGATTCGCGTCAGTGATATCGGGAAAATATAATGAAGGGATCACAATATTATCGAAGATTTTATTTTATCCCCTGGTAGTTTCCCCTTTTCATTTGTGATTGTTTTTATTTGTTCTCAAGAAGTTTAGTCTCCCAATTTGTTGCACTTATAGTTCAAATGAGGGAAAAGTATTGTCATTGATAAGTATTAAGAGTCGGTAGAGAAGGCTTTCAACCTTGTTCGTTATCTTTTGAATCTCTTGTGATGCTGGCGAAGGAGTATCTCCTCTTATTTTTATAAGGATTTCATTTGGTTTTAGTCGACCCGAATAATAATTGGAAGTGAGTGGGTTTTTGCTGTGTTCAGAGATAAACCTTGTCAATTCTTATTTTTTATTTTACGCCGAAACTAATTGTTCATTTTTAGAGGAGTCTGTATGCCTTTGATAGCGCTGGGCAATTAATCATAGAGGCCATCATTTGCTGCAACAAAGAGCCTTAGTCTATGGTATTTGATCATTAAAATCTGTAAAAACTATGAGGGAATATTATGAAATTAGAAAAGCTATTTGAAGTCATCGCCAGACTAGTAAAAATGACGAAAATTTAAGCAGTAACCAAGCTTGGTTTCTATAACGGCTTTCTCTAAATATATTTAGAAAGGAAAAACTCAAGGTAATGATACTACTTGAAAATTAAGTATAAATTAATGGTTATAAAATGATAAACACTTTATTGATAAAAAAGGACAAAAATATTTGTGTGAATTTTGCCTGCTGTAAGATGAGAGATTAGTTCAGGCAAAGAAATCTCAAGAATATTGTCAAGATCTTCAATCTTCGTAATGTGATCTGAAGGAGGGAAATATTTCTACGCTCAAGAACCGAGTGATGATGTTAGCAGTCATCAGAATGACTGAAACTAGATTTAAGTGTGATTTGGTGAAATTTGTTTACTGTGACTAAGAGGCAAGAAATTTGGTGAGTACGTATTGATGTGTACTTAGCCTCATTTATCTTAATGCACATGTTTTTTTGCCCTAGTAAAGCAAGCAAAGTAGACATGAATGGAAAATTGACTATGGAATGATGGTGAATTGTTATCAGAATGATGTTTTGCTCTGCAAGCGTGGCTATAGAATTGGGTATGTAAGGAATTTGGAGAAAACACATGTAAACCTAAGGTTCAAAACAGAATAGGTAGGCATCCCTTGCCAAGCGTTTCTCCTAAATTGGAGAAATCATTTTCTGGACGAATTTTCAGCTTTGTTAATGGAAAGAATTTCATCCCCAAAAAAACCCAGTGATTTCAACGAATGAATTATCTATGCCATGGCAGCATCTCAGCATTAGTTTGAAATCATATGGAAAGTGGTGATTAAGGGAGGTAAAAATAGATGGGAATCACGCAATAGAACTCCGAATTTTCAGGAATGGGTGTCTGGAAAATGCGGTGTAAAACTGAATTGCCTTATCGGGCTGGCCCCTGCGGGCCATGCCTCTTGGAAGATAGTGGTGGAGTACATGGTTAAGAATGTCCAAGGAGGCTGTTTAACTACTTAATGCGAATATTATTTGCTCTTTGTGGAATGCGTGCTAGAGGTCATGTTAACACCGCGCTGACCAGGGTCGTTTGATTTGATATATCTCTAGCTCCATCGATATGGGTCTTCGCAACTATTTCCACCACACGGCCGCCATTAATGTGCTTACTGAGCATTTTCTGCCACAGCTTACCTATGAAAAGCTGCGAATATGAGTCACAAGTAGTCATTTTGAATACAAATGCATTGCCAGATCAAAAAAACCTTGAAAAACCTGTGCTATCTAACGGAGTATACGGCAAAATAGGCACATTAATGGCGGACTTGTTTACGTTGCGAAGACTCGTATAGAGGGAAGAGTACTCTCAATATCGAACTACCTTGGCCCCGAAACGGCTGCCAAAAAATTGAAGGCATGGAATTGTGTTCATCTCAGAATTAATGTCTCAACCTCAAAGATACGATGATACCATATTAGCTTGAGCTCCTATAAGCTTATGAAAGGTCGAAAGAGCTAATTTCAACAGATTCAGGCGAGATATCATGGAAGTTCGTCATAGCGTAGCAGAAACAACAATTGAACTTTTCCATTAAAATATCTTTTGGAAAAGTGCAATTGTTGTTTCTGTTACAATATCGAAAGAGCTACTTTTTGGAAATGAAGCCACTCTATATGATCCAACCGACGTCCATACCTGTCGCAAGAAGGAATTTTTGCGTCGAAATACGCTTTCATTTGACTATGGTAATAAATCCCCGATGTTTTTGTCCTATGACCGCCCAAGTCGAGAGCTACTGCCCCTTGGTCTGCTCATCAAACCGTCTCCTCTAATTCCCAATCGGAAAAACCGTTATCTGTCCGTTTCGAGCAGTTTTATCGTATACAATAATGATGCGATAATTTCTTTTATGTTTTAGATATATGATAGCTCTGTACGACCAATTTTGTAAAATATATGAATAGAGCGCAATAATGAACTTATGGGAGTGCATCTCTTCGATTATACACCTAAATACTCAGAATTGTTACTAAAGATTGATGCAGTGGGTTCGATGAAATACCGATGGATATTAATTTTAAAAATTCCAAAAAATATATGTATTTTTGGAAGCACTCACTGATTTTCTCAATTGTCGATTTAGTATAGATGACTGCCATAGATTCAAAGTTTCCCGGTGCTGTGGGTATTCCCTGCGGACTCCATCTTTGTCTTTTTTGTGCAAGAGGTCCTTTTAAGTTCGCTTAAGATTATTTTGTCATTTGCAACGATGAGGTTAGCATCATTTTCTATTTTCTTTATTAGTAGCATTGACACCATTGATCTATCCATGCTAATTGTCAATATAGGTGGACTAACCACAAAACGTATACCTACTGGGCCTTTTCTTTTAACACGTTTTGTTAGTTACCGTGAAATTTATTCAGAATAAAAAAAATTTCATTTTCATGATATTCTCATTGGCCTGAAAGACCTCGATCGGAAGGACAAACATTTCCCTCACGTTTACTCAAGAGCTAAATAGACGTATAACCATGAGCTTAGTCCGTAAACGGAGAATTGAGTAGGATTTAATACAAAAGAACTGGGTGGAGGGTCAAGAACACTTAAGCGGAAAATAGGTGCACTCCAGGAAATTGGCTGATAACCTTGTTGCGGGCACTATTATCCTTGAGCTAAGTCCCCATTCACGGGTTTTTTTGGGCCGCCTTTGGGTCAGAGGAGGGCTGCCGGCGTGGGGGCCCGAAGCTCTATCGTTCTCCTCGGTGAATACTGCGGGCCTAGCTTTTTTTTACTCTTTGCCCTTATGCTGGGTGTAAAAAGTGCTTCCTCTACCCCACAATGGGACGTTTTTTTAGAAATGGGGAAGAAAAAAAAACTACATCGCTGATGTAACGCTGTGGGACCGGAGGTGACGACCATGGTACCAAAACTCATAGGTGTATCGGGGATTAGGAGAAAAGATTAGGTACGCCTGGTCCTTACGTTGCAAATTCCGCCTGGTAGCTTAGGGTGAGGGCAAAAAAAATTGTCCTCGTAAGGATTTATTTCTTCTCCTGGCCTCTGATTCATTGCCTTTGAGACCGGTGCAACATTCATGTCGTGAAAATTTCTTCACTTATTATTAGCCTTGCTCTTATTTTTTTCTCGTTAGATTTTCGAGAGGTGTTATATTCTGTGGTTCTGCATTGTATGGTGGGCTTTTTAGCTGTCATTCACACGGATGACTTGGTGAAACCTAGGTACGAGTCTCCCTAATGTAAGGTAATATGGGAACTCAGTACTTGATAAATACTCCTAATATTTTGTTGTCTTGCTCATGATATCAGTTAGACATTAATTTAATCACGCGTCAATGTTCTCATGTATGCTTAAGTAGGTGCTGAAGAATGAAAGAACTCTAATAAGTTGATCAGCAACATTTTTATCACCATAAACACTGTAATGAGAGGAAGTCACATAAAAGAGCTGGCACATTGGCTTATTGGTAGAGTTTTGCGCGGTTGACATATCGGCTGTTGGCGCTTCCTTAATGAGGCCATATTTGTGTTTCACTTCCTTATTACGTGGTAATTGTTAGTGGCTAATAAGAATTATTGGTTTCTTAATCGTTCAATGCCTTAAGTTAATAATTATTTCAATGAACGGTAAACTCTATACTTCACAATATTACAAACTGTAATTACGGCATCGCTTGCAGATCAGGTGATGACTAGAACGCTGCACTTTCTTTTTTATGCAAACAGTATTCTTTGAAAATAAATATTCGTGAACTCAGGTGAATATCCAGTGGTAGCCGTTAGTTAGGAAAACACGAGGAGATGAGGTCATTTTCGAAAATGTATAGCTGGATATTTTGAAAATTCGAAGGTACAATTTGCTGGTAGGTTTTCCATGAGTGGAAGAAGTCAATAATTTTACATTGACGTATTTTTGAAAGCGTCCAGGGATTCACAGTTTTATGTCCTAATGGTTGAATGTCCTAATGGCGCCTTTTGAAGCGTTATTCTTGCGGTGTCAAAGCTGGTACCTGAGGTTAGCTGGAAAATATCTGTCTTTGCCGGACTTGATATTCTTTCGTATTTAAGTGCATATCCATTTTCTGTTGAATAATATTTAATACATCTGAGTCCTAATAAACATTTTCATCCGGCTTCGCATAATTAATGTGAGCTGCAATGGGAGAGTATGGGTGGAGGTGCCAGGATACAAATCGTGAAGTAGGGACCGAACACGGGAAATGCATTGGGTGAAGAGATGGACAGATAGCAATACCTTAATTTTGCTCAGAAATACACGATAATTTGAATATGCACACACTCGGGTATTATTTTGTTAAATTGCCTCTCCAATCGCTAAATTATTATAGCCTTTTGTAAATAATCAATCGTCAATGTTTCTGTCGTTGAGAATTAACACACCTCTATTAAATAATTAAAACTGCCTAATATTGAAGCAGAATTCACCATAGTTGACGTAGTCGGAAAGATATCGTGGGAAAACCGTTATCCACCTATCCTTATCACTTTTGATACTGTCGCTACGATCCTATTTTATCATGGTAGCCGCAGCAGAATTTTGTGGATAGATCAAGAGAGGGAATAAATCAGTGAGGTTGAGGGAATATAGGAGAGAAATACATTTTATGCAACTGCCAGTCTAGAGGAATGGTAAAATAGGCCTTTCTAGACCTTTCCAGCATCCGGAGGAAGATTCATGAGCGGGATAAAGGCAAATGCGTCGTGTCCGCGGGTTGTTTCTCGATGCAGTGTCGGATGTTGGGAGTTGGAGGGAGACTTCTATTTCACCGCATGGTGGAACGAGGGAGGTAAGGGGAATCATCCGTAATGAGAAGGCCACTGCAAAAAAAATCACGAAGGTGAACCTAAAGGAAGAAGAGAGGGGAGAAAGGGATTCGTAGTGTTAATGGCAGAGGAGGCTGGCGACTACAGTGTGGGCAATAAGAAAGATATTAGGGGGGGGGGTGAATGTGAGAGAGGAGGAGAACAGGATCTCGAAAAAAAGCGACGGTGACATTTTTTTTGGTCGAAGCGGGGAGTGGGGGGTAGGGAAGGGACAAGGGAGAGGATGATACGAGGACGTGTTGGCGAATCCTCGCTATTGGAATATTCGGCCGTCTCCCTCATGTACACTGCCTCCATCCTTTACAAACGTAAGTTTTCCCCCATGCCATCGCATGAGGAGGGGAATAAAGATGATTATCGGTTTTTCTCGTTTGTCGATTTTTGTTCCTCTCTTTCTCTCTCATCCCGCCTTTCATTTTCCCAGCTCCGAGTTTTAAAAAAAGGACATCAGTTGGTTGCTGTTTTGTTTTTTTTTAATCGGAGAGCACGCAATCATATCGGATTGGAAAAGAGGTTTATTCGTTTCTTTTTGTTTTTCTCTTTTTTTGGCCTATTCTGAGTTCGGAATGAAAAACGCGCTGGAGACTTTTTTTCTCTCCGTGGTCCTCTCCCTTCGTTTGATTTTTTCGAAACTTTCCACCTATCTCCCTGTCTTTTTATCATGCCGTGTTCGACGGCGTGATTAAAATCTCTGACTTTTCTTTAGAACTTGAAGGCGTAAACACTAAAGTTAATCAATAACTGATAATCCGTTCTCGTCGCATGTAAAGGCTCCACCAAAGAGTAAATTGTCCGCAAAGATAGTCTTATCTTTTTTTGTTGGATTCTAAATGAGAAAAGCAGTGTTGCGGGGTCCTGCATTACCTTAATGGATTCAAACTTGTATTTGATATTATAATAATGGAACTCTTCTGTACGCATTCATTGATGAAGGTTTACATTGGTGGGTACGTAATGATTTTCTCTAATAGAAGCTCATGTGTTAAAAATGTGACGTAGTGAAAAATTTCAGAAATGTTGTTAGACAAATGTGGTTTTAAATTTGGTTCCTAAAAAGAGATCATTCCATTCATCTGCACTTTCTTGCATACCAGGTCTAATAAACTTTTGTAATAA